>JAOEHT020015658.1:0-14806 GCA_025448195.2 Parazoanthus atlanticus | reverse complement strand
CCCCCCCCCCCCCCCCCCCCCCCCCCCCCCCCCCCCCCCCCCCCCCCCCCCCCCCCCCCCCCCCCCCCCCCAACAAAAAACAATAGAGGCGGGTAACCCGGTCAGGAGGGTTGGCCCGGTTAGCCGGGTTATCGGCTTTCTCCATGTAAACAGGCCCCAAAGAACCCTTCAATAGTCACTGGCTTGACCATCGAACATGGCGCAAACTCCCGTCGGACTAACGTCTCGAAAATGAAGTATATGATAACAAACAAAATGAAACTATTTTAAAACATTTTGGTTAAAAAACTTCGGAAACATCTGAAACAACGACACTTAAACCTGGAAGATTCTGGAATTTTTGACATTGGAAAAAGCGGCACTCCAGCTAGGTACATATCGCAAGCCTATTGGCGCGGCCATCCCAGTGACCCAACTGACGCACTTCACAAATCGGTACAGTCTGACATGCCTAAGAACCTCTCGAGGCTATTTATAGGTTTTTCGTCAAAACAAAACTGCTCAACTGTTTTATTCAGATAAAGTAAACCAGCGGAAGAAAAAAAACGTTTCAACAGTAGTTTCAAATACTGAAACATTAATGAAAGAGCAATATCGTGTTGTCTTTGCAAAGACGACTAATATTTTTAAATGAAACTGCTAATTTTACAGTTTGTAAAGTTTAAATTGAAGCCGTAAAGGCCACGACCGACCCGTGGGAAAAAAGTCGATTTTTTTTAAAATTTATGCATCTTTTAAAAAATTTCAGAAGAGCAAGTCACTTAGTCGCCCTTTCCGGAAAAAACAAACTATATTTTGCTTTAAGTTATAAATATAGACGAAATGTTGATTGATTTCACAGTTCTTGGTTATCAATCCAGTAAAATGTCATGAACTGATGAAGATTTGGCTTTCTCGATTTCAAAGGACATCAGTTGTTAAAAATACACATTAAACGACAAATCTGTATTAATTGATCGCTAGCTGTTGCGTTACAGAATTGCGTGAAAATAATAACGCCACAATCAGTGTCACGTTCCGAGCAATGCCATTCTTATACAGCAAACTCTTCTTTAATTTAACAGGCGAAAAAAATATTCGGAACAGTCGAAAATGGTATTATTTATAGTTGTTCTGCTACAGCAAATGTTGGTAAAAAATAGAAGCAATTGCATGCGAGAAAATCAGCTATTCACCGAGTCAGTATTGTTTACGATCATTTAACTGACATGACATTAATAAATAACAATTATCGCCAATTCAAATAGCAAACAGCAACTTTTTTCTTACTATAGCAACCTTTCTGACACTAATTAAACACGATAAGATTGTCAATGTGTTTATCTTTTTTTTCTAAAAAACTATCACAAATTAACAGATGTGCTCTTTTCCTTGGTCATTGGCCCCTTTTCCGTGTGAACGCAGACAATCGGTCCACAAAAAGTATAATAGGAAACTCCCTACGAATACACAGCAATTGAATGTTGGAATTGCAAATGAAAAGTCCGATCAGTTTTTATCTCAAGACACTGCCCAGGTCAGTCTTAATCCTTTGGTACGCTTTCACTTTTGCTCTAGATTTTTTGAACAATTGAAACAGATTTGCCCATTTCTTGAAGGCGTTTAAGTTCAATGTCTTCATATTTCAATAGTAACAGCAGCAGTAGTGTACACATTTATAACGTTAATGAGTGTTTTAATAATATCCTAAGATTAACAACGTTTTAACAACGCGCTATTCATTTCACCGCAACTAAATTCCATGACAACTCTAATTGATTTTGCCTCGCTTTGCTGTTCTTTCAAAGCAAATTCGTAATTCGACATTTTTCAGGAAACTACAGTTTTCTAAGACTCGGTAGTTTTTTCCATCTCGGGCGGTTGCCGTTTCGTAGATTCGCTACACGATCAAGTACTGTAGTACACAGAACAGTGCAGTAGGTGGACGGCAACTCGTTTTGTCTTCCTTTCCAGATTTGGCGGGAGTCTGATAAAAATGGGCCTCTTTTAGTCTTTATTTGGTGAAGTACTTGCTGATTTTATTTCAAGTTTGTTTTGATTCAGTTTGTTCGCTATCGTGACACTTAAGTTAGAAAAAGGCAGATTGTACAACATTATAATTTTATACGATTCCTTATGCAGAGTGAGCGAGTTTGTATAATTTTTTTCTCTGTTGAGGATGCTTAATCAAAATATGGTTTTTTAAATATATTTTTAAGGTGTCTTAACATAATTATAACAGCTGGAATTAGGCTCAAACTATTTCACATACTGTATTCATTCGACTGTTTCTCAAATTGTTGAGATGTAGAGATGTATCGAAATTGTAGGATGTCGTTCTAAAATTGACTCCCAAGCGTTGTTATCGTCCAGCAACTATGAAATTCTGATTTTTGCCAGATTGGAATATTTAATGCATACGACCCGGTGTGCGCGCGCTCCAAAGATCAAGGGCGCTGATAATGTGACTGGCTCGACTTTTTAAGAGTATGTAGCAAACGTCTTTTGAAATCTGTGTTTGTTAGCCTAGTTTGCATTTGGTTTGAGGCAGGGCAGGCACTACAATTACAAACTTACCCTCCGAGACTCGTGATAGAAAGTACTGTGCTGTGACTGATTACGGTGTCACTTTGACTTAAGTTGTACTCCATGAAGAAGACTAATTTTAATTCAAATTACGGGTCTTGTGGTGTCTGCCCTGCCTTTACGTTCGACTTATTGTCTGATCGACGCAGCATGAGATCTTACCCAGATCTACCCTGCGAGAAGCAAATACAGGACTTCGACTTGCGTACCATGCGGTTTTTCCTTGCCTTCAGAAGCCCTACATGAATTCCATCTCAACTGAGGTCCCAGATAACCTGGACCAGTTCATCCGTACTATAAACACTGCATCGCCATGAAACCTTTTAGTCTTGGACTGGATTGAGATTCCAGAGATAAGATTTCTTTTTTCGCCAAAACTCATAATTCTACTTCAAACTTTATGTTGGTTTAGCAGTAAGCCTCGTTTTCAGAGCTTAGTGTCGGCGGGGCTTTGCAAGTTGGGGCCTGAGTGAAGCCAAAGGAAACAGATCTGAAAAATATTGCAAATCAACAAACCGCTAATCAGATTGTCTGGAGCAAATTAATTTTTTACAATTATAGTAATAATCGATTACCTTCAACTTTGCGATTAATATATAATCAGTCCATGCTCTTGATCTCCGTACCTACTGTGTTGAAGATGTTCCACAAAGCTGTAAGTGCAACGGACGTGTAGATTCAGTGACTGTAAAACAGCATAGAAATTCCAACATTGTTTTTCTCCATACTTTTTAAATTACGGTGGCCTTGTTACATGTGTTTTCCTATCTAGGTCATCATAATTTGATCAAGTTAATCAAATTTCGTAAAATTTCATAAATGTCAGAGCTAGTGTCAAAATTGAATGTTTAGACTTGATACTAATCCGTGCATGCTTCTCACTGCGAAATATTTGTTATCGCCCCGCATATCGTATGTTGGCCCACCACTCGCCCAAGTTCCGGTCTTAATTAGCCATCAATTTGATCCCCAATGCGGCAATATTTTGCTTCGTGGTTTGACCAAAATAGACTCGACAACCGGGCAAATATTGTAAATAGGAACCAGGACGGTAATTAAATAACCGACAACAGAAGTGAAGATTCTAAAAATATACGACTGCTTTGGAGGCGATATAAGGTTTTTAAAATAAATTTTGATAACGTCCCTACGTCCGTTTGCAAAAACAACAATTTCCCGCCGCTTCGTCTGGCCGTTTGCATTCATGTATAATGCTTAGAGAAAGAGACACTTGACGCAACGGCGGGTAACTGAAAGTGACTCCGGCGCACCGCGTTAATCCGAGGGAACAGTTATATAACGATTATGTTCACTTTTCACTGAAAATCCATTGCTAAGAGCGATAAGGACAAGAAATCTGACAAATTGGCTCAATTAACTGACTGATGACCTCCAAATCCAGAATACCATAAATTAATTCTGATTGAATTGAACAGAAGTTATTAGAATTTTTCTTTAAAAAAACTACGGTCGATTCAAAAAAATATAACATTTCATTTCTCATAACCGGAAATGACGGAGGGTTGACCAATGACCATCACAAATTGATAGTTCGGCTTCACAGAAAGCCGGAGCGAGGTGAGGTTGGTTTTCTAAAATGCAAGAACTTACTTGAGGTGAGTTAGGGTTAAACGCCGTTTGACATTTGAATTATGTACACTGCAAACTCGAGATTACGGATGGTAGAAGGTGCGCACTCTTGTACTAAGGAGGCACGCGCCCAGATATATAGGATAAAAGGATCGCGGAACCTTGACAGTGATGATGTGTGTTAAACAAAGTTCCACCACTTACATGCGTTAACTAATCAGTGATACTCATATATCTCACTTTTAGCTCATCTGCTAACGATGGAGACACGTGCGCTCGTATAAATAAAGTGCCTTGCAACATTCCCAGCATTTCAGTGAAATCCCTCGTTCATTCTCGGACGTGCACAGTTTCGAATTTACAGTCACCGTGGGCGGGCATAATTTGCACTGCACTAATGGGGAATGTTTTTTTTAAAAAAAATAGTTTATCCGGCTCGTTTAGTGCGGAACTAGTGATCAGATCTGATATTAGCTTGAAATTACCTTTGTTGTGGTTGATATATACTGGGCCTTATATATGGAGCTGAAGTTGAGTTTCATGCAATACAAGCTGGTAATTATAATTATTGGTCTGCATGTTTACTCTATAGACTATACTTTTATATATGAGATCGCGATTATTTTCAGTTCAACATGACTATATTAGTACTATATGCCTTTTATATATGACTATGAGATCGCGATTATTTTCAGTTCAACATATGAATCATGATGTGCCGGTATTTTGACAAGTGAGTGTGAAGTTTTGACTATCACGAAGCTATGTTTCAAGTGTCTCTCAGTTCTTTCAGCTCCATCGATCCAATCTTCCAGAGACATGCATGATTTGTTTCTTGTTTTGATCAAACTTTAATTGAAACATCTCGGAAGCAAACGCGACCGGTATGCTAGTGACGTCAATGCCCTTTGCTATGCCGGACCGACCAAGGTTTTATTTCTATTTTTGTCTTTCCCCTCAACATAGCGCTATTTTAACTATATGCTTAAGACAACATCTGGTTTATTAAGTGTAAACTTGAACGGCTTTTCCACATTTCGCGCATTTAAGCTCTCTATCTCTCTCGCTATTGAATCTTATCCTTTCTAACAGTGTTCCGAACCTTCTAAATGTAGTTTTTAGTGGTACCCGCTGTACTCCGCCTGAACATGTCTGAGCTGCTCTGTTGGTTCTTTGGACCCCCTTTGAGAGGATGACAGCGTGGGTGTCAGTGTTTTCATGCCTTGGCTACATAGTACTGAAAGAGAACATTTTCAACTCTGTGTCAGTTCAAAACAAGCACTGGTCTATTAAAGCTGAGATGTGCCTCGGAATCAGTTAAAAGAAGCGATTCAAAGGCAAAACAGTAAGAACTGGAGTTCTGGTAAATTATAAGTCATTCTATAAAAATATAAATTGCCAACTCAGAAATTGTTCTGCCTATGCACATGATGAACTCGGCCAAAATGCCGGCTACACGCGGAAAACGTCTCTCAATTGAAACATCCGGAGAACTTACAGCAGGTCAGTACTTTCACAAAATCTTCTTAATTTTAATAATGAACGCCTTCCCTTTTGTGATAAATTATGACTTAAGGACCAATTGCATTATCCGACCACAAACCAGAGATTTGGGGGTGGTCGACCCGCTCATGAACTGCTGCTGTTTCGTTTTTCTCTGTTGTTTCTACTGTTAAACGTAAAGAAAGTTTAGAACGACGAATCTCACTTTTCTGGTATAACAATGCATTCTCACCGAAACATGATCTATTCGTGGAAATCTGTTTGCTGTTTATATAAAAGGAATGGACGTATGCAACCCAAATCATTTTTCAGAAAGGAGGGGAAAAGTTGACCGCTGTAAATGGTATGCTGATACTAGTAGGCTCTTTCGAGCTTGCTTTGTTTCGTGTTGGTCGAGTGTTTTTCTTGCCTTGTGTTCGGTTCTTGTTTTTATATAGTATAGACTTGTAGTATCGACCACCTGTGCTATGCCAAGCAAGCACTCGCATTCTCTGTCACCAACACAGTTGTTTGTCAAACACATTTGGCGAGTCCGAAATCCCTGCTGAGCCTGCGAACTCCTGGTGTGTGTGTTTTTAAAAGAAGAGCTATAGCTAACTTCACACCAAACCTTGCGGCGAAAAACATACCACATCAGCTCTTGTTGATCAAACACATACCGTATATGTTTTAGAAAGAGCCAATTCGACGCTCAAAACTAGGATATTTTGAAAAGTTTGAGAATGCTTGTGTTTGAGAGTGTACGTACGAGTTATAAGCAAACGCAAAAACCCCCTTAAACCAAATCCTTGACTGGCTAAGCCCAACCACGCGTACGGTTTCTTTTTGCTAGGTTTTTACTGGAGAACAATTAATGATCATAGCCGTACACCGACGTTATCAGTAGATTGTGATGTGCACCTTCATCTACATAATTAAAAATCCTAGACTTTGGTGTTATTTAAAAAAGCTGCCATTTTCGCCTGAAACTCGTGATGCTCCAGTAAATATCTACCTAGTCCATAACCGCCCTTAGTGAAGTTGTGGTATTTTACTGTCATGCCCAAATTCTGTAAATATTTGATCTTAAACACCTAAAGTGGACCTGTTAATTGCCGCTCTTAATCGAATTACTGGGCATGATATGACACTTTGGGGGTTGTTATCAATGGAAAATGTCAATGGCTCGGCCAGCGAAATCTTCAAAATGTAATCCATACCACAAATGGTATACCTCTGAAAAAGTACTCCGCAAACTACATTTAGCGGCTGGTGAAGTGGGCCATCCCCCGCGAGTTCTTCAATAGAAACGCCTTTGTCTGAAATATATTACAGTTTGTGTCGAAGTCCACTTGGCAAATGATCTGTGCTGAAGGTAATGTGTGATAGGCCACTAACAGATCTATAATCAACATATTTACACATCTGCGAGGAATTATATGTTAAGGCGCGGTAGGAAACTGGTACTCTGGTTTCCGTCAAAACAATTCTCTGATGTGAACCTGTTCTCGTGGTCTGAAGACAAAAAACTGGGGTTCAATTCAGCTGATCACAACGGTTGCGTTCCGGAGTTGACTGCGCCTTTGACTGGAGCACCTTCTAGCAACATCAAAAGCCTTCTTAGGGTTGTGACTGTACTCTGGGGCTTTTATGCGCGTTTTTCACTTGAGTCGGTCGTAAACACCAGGTTTGTAATGGTAGGAGCGAGGAGTGCATTTTTGTATCCGTCCCAAGCTGAAATGTGAACGGTGCCTGCAGTGACTTGAAGGCGACAGAGCAGAACAGGACGTGCGTCTCAACTCTCATATCTTCTTCTCCCACTCAGCTACTCGTGAGTATGTACCGAATTATGAAACTGCTGTTTCCGTTGGCTGTGTTATTGTTTAAGAGAAAGGGGGTGGAGTGATAACCAGGCCGGAGGATTATGAGTGTACCAAATTAGCTATGGCAGCTTCTATTACATTTTCGTCTTAAACCCATAATCCGGATGATAAATCACAGTGCACATTTGTTGTTCATTTTTGAAAGAGTTGCCGTTTCTTGCAACTCGCGTTTTAGCTCAGTTGATTCTAGGATGTAAAAGTATGGTTATATCAGGTGTTAAATATGAGCAGTATGTCGCCGTAACACACAACCGAATTGTACTGAGCCACCTCGAAATATGCACGTATATCTACAAAATGCCGTTTAAAATCTAAATTATTTATCACAACCTTCTTTCCCGCCGACAATGGCTAGAATAAACTTTTCACTAATTCGATAAATCCTGCCATATTGATAAATCTTTCGGATTGAACGTCCGTTTTCAGACATTTTCCAGTGCAACGGAATGGGCCATTGCGTACGTCATAACCTTTCACTGGGCGGTCCAAACCGGGTGGGAAGACACTGAAAACTCGTCGACATTTCGGCTTAAAATTACTCTACAATGCAGGACGTTTTACATCACCAGCGATCACCACTTTCAGAGGCGATGTGAAAATAATTTAATAATACGCTTTTGAAAGTTTAATAACTTCCTTTAAACACGTCGCTGTTTGCTCTTTAGGTTTGCATCTTATTTACTTTCGTAAGCATGTTAAGAACGACTTGAGCACGGCACGTGTTGGAAAATGTCGATCTCGGCTTTGGGGGTGGTCCGGCTCCCGTGTTTTTGTTGTTTTATTTGTACAAAAGCAGTTGATCTAACCGCCTTAAAATAACTTAAAAGTGTGCTTGTTATTTGTGTTTCTTTTCTTTTGATTACCTCGTTGTAGATAATTTGAATTATAACAATATTTGTTTTGGAGTTGGGCTATTTTGTTGGTTGGGACGTCTGCTAGAAACGAGAGGAAACCGGGGTCACGAGGTTACACCACGGGGCATTGTTCTCGTTACTTAGAAACAATCGACCCCATCTGCTTATCGCACTCCGCTCGCTGCAGCTCATCTATCAGTGAGAATAATAAATCCATCAAGCTCTTCTTCACTCGCTCCTATTAATTACCAGGAAAATTTCTGGGCAAAACGCGGGTGGTCCAATTGAACTGAGAACGGAATCAGTGCGACAGCGAGGCAAACGAGAAATGACCAAATTTTATGCAGCTTCAGCAATATTTGACAAGAGCTTGGGAGCAAGCAATTACATGCGCTCACACGCGGTGTAGTCATGCCGAACGATCTGATCAGTCAGTAGTGCTAATTATAACGTATATGACCTTACGTGAAATATTTAGAACTATGACGAAGGAATAGCCATTTGAAACTTCAGCAAGTTTTTACAAGAGTCTTTCGCTGATCCTCGGATTTTCAAACTAAGCAAAGGCCAAATTCCCAGGTGCGCACGCGGCCCGTTATTGCATTACCCGAATCACATAACACGTCACTCAGCCAAAGCTGCAGTTTAGCGAGAAAGTTGGACACGATATATTCAACTCATGGGAACGAAAGATATCAGCTGGAGCTTTTATTGTCTGTTGTTGTGGGTCTTATATCTGGACGACTAAACTCGGCTGTAGCATCTTAAAAAGCGAGTGGATAGTTTACTCAACATTCGGGTGAGTTTTTATTTCCCAATATTGCACCTTGTTGGGAATGCTTTCAAACTGTCAGATTAACTGAACAATGCTAAATGAATGATATGATGTTTTGCAAGATTGCGACCGCGAACTTCTTGTTCTGTAAACATAGAAATCAGAAAATTCTAACAAGTCGAAAACAACTGGGAATTCTGTATCGCAATTGAAAATTCCAAAAAATATAACTTAACCGCGAGGGGAGTCCCCTGTGTTCTAACAACTATATTGTTCTATTTTAAACTGATGACAATTTCTTGTTAATTTCAGTACACGCTCAATCTAAGCCTGAATAATTCGCGTCTACGTTATCTTTTGTTATAATATAAAAGCACTTAAATAAATTGCATGCACGTGCAGAACCCAAAACATTTTTCATTGTCATTTAACTTTGTGTATTCTCCACAAAGTAGTCGAACAGGCCATCAAGAACCTCCGATTGAGTAATTGTATAAAACTCCATTTGATAACTAGTTATTAAATTTAATAATTAATATATTATACGATTACCCACATTTTATTGAGAAAATAGACAGTTTCCCACATTTTGTTAATAAATTTTCTCAGTAGCACTCAACTGAGTATCATGACTTGTTTTAAGTAAACGCAGTTATAACCTTGAGCTGTTCACTTCTGTAGACTAAACTTCCAATTACATCGCGATTGTCATCGATGGAATCCGTAGTGTATGAAGGCTTTTTGTCTATTTGACGATACAGCTTGGTCTAAGTGAACCTTGACGGAGTGACAATCTCTCATCCGTATCGCCCAAAAACAGACTCAGATGAGCACCGTATCACGACAACTAAAATATTGTGACAAATTTGCCGCAAAGGAAACGACTGACAAACAAGTGCAGCACCAATGAGTAATTGAAAGCTGTCTAATACACAGATCGATTTTCCGGTATTTCCGGATGAAGTCATACTTTAAAATGCTACACCAAAATTCCAGCTAGCTATTTTGTATTAGGGTGAACTGCCTACATATCTCTCACACTTCTCATCTATTGCGGTCAAAATGGGCCGTAGCAGTGATTACTCAAATATTTGACGTCGAAACACGAGCAACTGATAACCGGAACAAAACTTAAGGTAGAGCATCAGCCTTTCACAATTTTTGTCATAGGCATGCAGGTTTTGTGACACGTCTGTGCATGTCCAGACTTTTTCCTAGTCGGTTTTATGGCGCCAGCTGTTTGGTTGAATTTCGTCTGACAAAACTCGAGTTTTGAATTACACGCTGTAAGCATTTACAGCACTGAAAGGTCGTTTAGTACTCTTAATTTCACAGCAGCACACAAGCGGAATCGATAGACGGTTTGCCGGACCGTCTGAGTAGTTTTCGCGGGCAAACAAAGTGACTGTTTAGCATGCGGGATTTAATGAACCGCATCATTAAACAAACGCCGTTTAATATTCTTTTAACCTCGTAAGAACTTATTATTAGCAAATTATAAGGGAAATGTATTTGGGTGAACACTATCACAGCGCGAGATTGTTTTTGTTTTGAACAATTTGTGGTACTTTATCGTGAACATACTAACATGGTGTTGCATTTTTTTTCTCGCTCTCTTTCAGACTATATCATCAAACGAAAGACTTGCAGCTCAAACCTTTCAGATCGGAGGGGCAGCTATCCTAAAGGTTAATTTCGTCTTCCAAATCGATTGCGAAGTTCATGCAGTTAAGAAAATATCCTCGGAAGAGAACGACGGCAGTTTTGAAGGCAGATAGCATCGTCACCCCACTTTCACGGGTTCTGCTTGTATTGTCAGTCGTAAACTTAATTCCAAATGTAAGTATGTGGTCGTTCACCAAGACTTGTAATCTCTATTTCGGATCACTTACATAAGTCTATTCACCTCTTTATTTTTGTTATTGATTTTAGCTGGGTCTGGGTTAAAGAGCATATTTGCTGATAATGCAGCTATTTACCCACTGGGAAATACCCCCTCGTTTTTGTTTCGTAATGTTTGTGTAGTTATTTTGCAAGCCAGAAGCCCTTTAATCCAAGGAAGTGTCAGTTCTCTCAGCGATATGCCGATAACTCCAATAATAATACTGGTTCCCACAACAAAACATCGGACTTCTTGCATACATTTAATGGAAAATCGTAGGCGTTTTTTCTCTGCTTTGTCTTTACCGAAGATGCTACGATTTTCACTGAATTTCAAGCTTTCCTCCATTTATTTTTGTTACGAGCAAGTAACTACTTCCTAAAGCTGTTCTTAGCTGTTTTAAAAACAGTCTAAAACTGAAAGTGCTTTCTGAAGATCTAAATACAAACGAGAGCTACGAATTGTTCTTTTCTCATCGCTGGTGGTTTTCGAGAGCGTCTATCAGTTTGAGTTTACGACTAAACCACATGAGCACTTTTACCAGACGTCAATTTCCTGTCCAAAGATAGCTTCAAGGTCTTTCTTGGAAGCTAGACTAACCACGCATCTCTACTAGTCCAAATACTTCTTTCTAGAACACATAATAATACTTAATTTGGAACATTCCTTCACGATTGAGTGGGTGGCAAAACCTCTTTAGTTCCGATACATTTAAAACTTAGATGGAAGTCCACTGTTGGTTTAATTTTTAGATCTTCTACTATCGGTATTGCGCAAACTGGTTTACTATCGCAATGGCTCAGGTGCTGTTAAAAATTAAAATCAATTATCCAAAAAGGGTTGGGGTTGAAAGTAGAGGTTAATTTTAGTTATTGAATATTGGCGACGTCCATGCTGGTTAGCTTTTCGTCATGCATGATGTTATGCCGTGGATCCGTAGTAAATGTGTTTAGTAATACTGAGGACAATATTTATACTTGAATGATTTGTAGTTCAAACGTTCAGTCGCTAATACATGGAAACAAACGAACGCCTAAAACCTCGAAAAAAGATTTTCGAATTTAAAAATAGGATAATTTGTTTCATATTGTCTTTACCTGTTCGAAGTTCTTATCTCAAAAACTGGAGTTTCTTTCGGTATGCTTTGCTATGATGACCACTGCACTGATATTGAAATGTATTTTCAGCGAGTATGTATTTACTTTATAACAGGTCCCAAGCCGTTCTTTGGTCTGTAACTGGAAAGCAAAATATTTTCTAGTTCGCTTTGACAACGTGGGATTTTCGACAATAAACTACAAAGATATTATTGAATTTTTCCCCTACGATCCCTTATGGCTTATATACGGTCGAATTTCAAAACGCAGTTCATAATTTATTGGACGACTATAGTATAGACATTGATCATTCAACATTCATCCAACTATTTCTGTCGTTTTCATTGCTATAAAACGAATTGTGTGTTTTCGGAAAATAGACGTGCATGTTTTCTTAGATAAAAATGTTTTAGCTATTTGGTTATCTTCAGTATTGACAATTGCATTGCAGTTGAAAGAAAAACAAACCGCGGATCATAAACGTGGGGTTTTCGACTGTTTTTGATATTTTGAATATATCGAGTCTCGTTCCTTCCCGTATCAATGTTTTTTCTTTGAGCGCGATTGCAGGTAGAGTCCTCTTTGTGTGTTCTAAAACATTTTGAAGATTGCAAGACTGCCGTGAAAAGAAACATCTCCGAGTTTACCCATGAATACTTACCGGTACCTATTTCCTTCCATAAATGAAACTACAAGTATTTAATAATCTACTTAAACATATAACTTTATTATTTTAACATGAATGCAAACTTTCTCTTGTTTTTTTTCAGGTCCTGGCGGACGGGAAGTTCGAGGTGACATTGAGAGAAGTGTGGAATCCTCTAGGGAAGGTTTCCACCGGGCAGTGTTGCGGTGTGAACGGAATGGCTGCCGATGGGCGCTGCACTGTGTCCTGCCAAACGTTCTTTTCCGCGTGTCTAGGACCGTATGGACGGCGGGCGGGAAGCTGCCTCTACGGCCAGGAAAAGACACACGTGCTGGGGGATAATTCTTTCTCCTTAAAGACGAATAACATTTTACAGCTGCAAATCCCATTTTCGTGGCCGGTGAGTTACCATGCAGTATATCTTTGTTGCGGTGGTCCGTAGAATTAGAATTCAAATTACAAAACCAACATAAAACTGATCAAAATTATGACTGACGAAGCTGGTGTTTAACTGTTGAGATTGATTTGATTCTATTCTGTTGTTTTAAACGAGCAATATCCACAAACCTGTGTGTACACGCGTGTTGGAGCCATATCAATATTCCGCCGCGCGTGCCTCATTTCTTGAGACAATCTCAGATCAATATTGAAGCATTGAATTGCGCACTTAATTTGGAACTCAAACAAATCAAGCAGTAATTACAGCTTATTACTGGTTTTTGTGGCCGTGTTAATCCTCTATCGAACTGTCTACTACAAGAAAAGCTTCACCATGGCCACGAGCACGAATTATTTCTTATCTGAAGAAACTTACTATAACAGGAAAGGGAGAATAACTTTAATTATGCGAGATTTGGGACAGTTTTGTAAAACGTTAACTCACACTCAATATATTCACACGTTTGATGTAAAATTAGCTTCATTAAGAGCTAAAAACAGCAACACGACTGATGGGGAAACACGTGAACTATATTGTTTGTCAAATTATACCGAAGTAATTAAGTTGTTTTGTTAGGGTAGGCTATTCGAACATTACCCCAAGGGTTATGAACCAAAAGGGTTCTTTTTTCAGCCAGTTACATTTGTTTCAGTTTCATCAAATGATTGTATCATTTAATCCTCTTTTCACTAAGTTGGCTGGCTAAAATACCCGCTTACATTTACACTTACAGATCCTTCAATAATCACGTTTTGTGTTCAAGCGCTTGAGAAACCTACCAAATAACTCAGAAAGTTTGCTGTCTCGCTATTTCTATCCAGATTCAGATCTAATCAGTATCAGTAAATAGTAGCTTGTCGTTTCGGCAAGAGTTCATTCACGTAGCTCGTCAATTCAGTGATGAGTAATTTATGATTTTTCAAATCCATGTGCAACTTGTACAAGAGATAAGAATCAGTTGGTCGTGTCTCGTGTATTTCAACCCAGGAGCAGGCAAGCGACCCATGCAAAAACTGAAACTGACGGTTAAGATCTTAGATGAGTAATTTTTAAAACGATAAAGGTAGCTCTATAAACGTGCTGCACGTGTCCAGTAAATGTTTCTCTGCTTGTGTTGAGTTGCTGTTGAGAAGTATTTACTATAAAGCTCTGAGTAACCACGCAATAACCACATTCCAGTAACCACGCCCAGAAATACGTGTATTCGGGAGCCAAATATCCGAACCATTTTAAGTTTTCAATCTCTTCAAATTTGCGATCAGTTTAATTTAGCCGTTTGGGCAATAAAAGCAGCGCTCTTGAGATACGTGCAAGTAGTTGAACACACCAGTAAGATTTATGATCGTTTCAACACTGCGAGAAATAGCAGTGGACTGACTCAGCGAGCATGTCATCAGTCAGTCCAGCAAGCCGTCGCGAGGGCGAGCATAGCTCTCCCTTCTGCAGGCCTTGACAATTGAAGTTAAAGTGCCTTATTGTTTTGCTCAACAGAATCAACTGATACGGAAACCGGAATCCTAGAAAGCAAAAAATGAAACCAGCACCCCTCCCTCACCCCCCACCCCACCATCACTCCCCCCCACCACCACCCCG
>JAOEHT020015550.1:0-14811 GCA_025448195.2 Parazoanthus atlanticus | reverse complement strand
AGCTCATTAACCCTGAAGGAGCGTCACCGGAAAACAAAAGACGGATTATGCTATTGTTTAAACTAGTGGCAAAAGTTGTCTCTTATCATGGAATCCTCGACTTTGAGTAAAATTAAGTTAACTGCTTCAAAAGTAATCGCTAAGGTTGAAAAACTAACGATCGAAAAAAGTTACATTTGCATCAGTTTCGCTTAGACCCGGCCAGCTTGGGTTCATTTCTAGTTTAAAAATTGACTTTGTAGCAATGCGCTACTATTACAAATGTTGTTATTCGCGCAGTAACAATTACGTGTTAATAATGTGTGTCGTACCGGAATGAAATTCATACCGGTATAATGTAAACACCACCACAATCTTCGTTGACATACAGCACAATAAAGATACGTTGTTGTTATGTGTGTTTTCTCACTGATATTTGCAGAAAAAAATATGCGAAGCATTCACGTTTTATTTTATACAAAAGGTCCTTGAATTTGCTCAGAAAGGTCCTAAAAAGTCCTGGAAAAGTTCTTGAATTTCATGTCCAGTTAAGTGTTTAAGTGTTTAAAACGTTTCTTTGTCAAATTAAATCTGTAAGTCTGCATTAACAATAGGCTCCTTCACGTTTGAATTTCAGAAGGGGCTGAAACCCGAGTGGATTCAACAGCTACCGATCAGGACTCGTACCAGGCCCTCGATGAGCCCGGTTATGCTGATTATCGGGCTGAGGCCGCGATGCATGCCCGTCAGCGGGACGATTGCTTCAAAAAAGCTGCGTTGGCATTCTCCAAGAAGCAGGGGGCGTTGGCTGAACTCTATGCACAGCAGGTTTGTTGAGTTTGAGGCGATCTTCTGAAACTTCCTTGTTTATAGTGTATTTATAAAAATAGTTTGAAACGAGTGTCTGTTTACACCTGGAACACGACAGAATTTTTTTATTCAATTTTTCAGAAAAATTTTAAGACAATATAAGGATTTTTAGCTGTATGGTACGATCTTGCTACGGAGCCAAAATTCTCTTGTTTTTCTTGAGATTTTCCTGAGTTCCTGATGAGGTATTCCCGGTTTTGTTTTCGTGTTCCGACGTAAAAACGTAAGACGAGGCCAAAGAACAGGTATCTACCAAAAATTCAGGTATTGTAGGTATCAGGGCTTTTCTTCCTCAGGGAATTTTTAAAAATGCAGTAACAGTTAAGTCCGATGGATTTGGAAGAAATTCTAATACTTTTGGCTTTAGTTCGTGAACTTGTTTAATTGATATTTTTACTAAGATGTGACAATGGTTGATATATACATGTGCAAATTTTTTCTTTGTGTTTGTTTACAATCTTTGGCTGAAACATGTTTGTCAGTAGTATCAACCAGTTTTGTTCTTGTTATTTCCTTTAAAATTGAATCAAATTAATGTATAGCTTTTTCATGCTAGGAATGCTGCGAGCTGGATATTATTTTATATGGATGAATCGCTGAAATTTTCGGTATTTTGGACAAATTTGGCAGACGTTCTCTTTAATCCCAATACCTGGTCCGAGCCTGGCGCTAGTAATATACACTCGTAGGCAAATCAGGTGAATGAGGCCAACGGGAAATAACATAAGACGCAGTGGTTAACTATCAATTGTCCCCATTTACCATATTTGTTTATAGAGTTCCTATTCGATTTTTCTGCAGAGGTTATCCCGAGCACGCACGTTTGAACACATTCCAACTTGCATCACGTGTATAAGCAACCTTAAACATGAGGTTCTGGTATAAAATGCTAAGCCCCTCCTCTTTTCACACCTCGAAGTTCCAAATTTAAAATTCAAGTTTGCAACCACGACCAACTCGGCGTGAGTATGAGCCCTCTCCTTCCAAAATGTTAAATTTTCGAGACTGGAGCTTTAGATTGTAAGAAATGAATAAGTAGCAAGAGGGTAGTAAGTGAGTGATGACTGCTAGCAGTGTTATGTAACTTTAGGTCGCCTTCGATAGTTTGCATTCAGATAGTCTATTTGATTTTGAATTTCGCGCTGTAAGCAACAAGTAAGAAATGAATGAAGCGGAGAATCGGAGATGTTCACTCCACCAAGGCTGAATGTCAACTGAACGTGTGAAGCCCCCGGGGTCGCTCTTTTTATACTGGAGCCTCGTGTTTAAAGAAACCTGTATATAATTCAAATATGTGGGTGTAACTATCAGCCCTTAGATGTAATTCCAGCTTGTTCTCGTAACATAACTATACTGCCATTTATCCACTCATGATCAGGGCCACCAGCACACACAGAAACTCAAGGAAGCCAACTGGAGAGCAGCTCGGAAAATCCTGCAGAATAAGTAAGCATATTTTTGCCCATATTTTTTTAGTTTTTGTATATGAAACAGATCTGATTAGCATTTCATTGGTACATTTTTGTAATACTTTTGGTACACTTTATGATTTTGTAAAGCACTTTTGACCTTTGAGAAAAGAGCGTTATACAGATTTTTGGATAAAGTAGTTTAGATTAGATTAAGTATATGAGACGGTGTGATCAGGTTGAGTTTCGAAACAATTTGAAGCAATCACTCTGGCCTCAAAAAGCAGCCGCCTTATTTCCTACGCTGCGGGTTCCCTCCTCGGAAAACGGAAATCTGAGGTAAGGAAGCCGCTACGAAGGAAACAAGGCAACTTTTTTTTGGAGGTTCTAATTACTCCTGCTCCTCAAGAGATGCAAAACACGAATAATCCTTCATTTGTTTCCACTGTATCGTTTATTTATTACTGTTTAACTGTCAGGAATTGGGATCGAGACGAGAACACGATTGACCTTCACGGCCTTCACGTGCAGGAGGCGCTTTGTGCTTTGGAGGAGATGCTTCTTGTTAGAGCCACAGGTGACTTTCACAATCTTTGACTGTTTTGTATCACTTCTTATTTTGCCTTTGTTGTTATGTGCAGTTTATCTTTGTCTTGTCACCGTGTGTTTGAGTGCAGTTTCTTTCCGGTTAAGCAACGTACTGACTGCCTGATCAACCCACCCACCCGCCGACCCAATTACTTATACCTACCTACCAACCTACCTGCCAACATACCTACTTACCTCCCTTCCTCCCTCCACTTTGTGTCTTACCTACCACAAAACCGAAGTAACTACTTACATGCAATTTCTTCCCTCTTTCCAACCTGTGTCTTTGGATTTACTTACCTACCTATCTACCAATCCTTACGGCAGAAAACATATCAAAGCCAATATATAGCTACCAATCTACTTAGCCAAACTACCTACTTTTACCTATCTACCTACTTAACGACCTATACCTACCTGTCTACCTACTAAACTACCTATACCTACCTACCAACCCAATTACCTGTAACTACCTACCTACCAACCCAATTACCTATACCTACCTACCTACCTACCTACCCAACTACCTATACCTACCTACCTACCAACCCAATTACCTATAACTACCTACCTACCAACCCAATTGCCTATAACTACCTACCTACCCAACTACCTATACCTACCTACCTACCTACCAACCCAATTACCTATAGCTAACCTATCTACCGAACCAACTACCTTTACCAATCTACCTAGCTACATACCCAACTACCTGTACCTACCCAATTACTTATACGTACCTGAGGTAACCTATCTTCATGTTTCCCTTTCTGTGTGACTTTCTGTCTGTTAGTTTGTCCGTCTTTTTCTGTGTGTGTGTGTGTCTTTGCTTTTCTGTATCTTTTTTTACACAGTTGCTAAGCCAACAGTAGCAGACTAACTTAATCTGAAATACTTTGGTTAGCTGTTGGTCTTCCAAACTAAGTGGCAGTCTTCCCGTTCACAAGGTACGACCGTGTCAGTGGTCACAGGCCGCGGTAGTCACAGCAAAGGAGGAAAGGCTAAAATTAAACCCGCAGTTATTGACTACCTCGCGAGAAACCATTATAGGTGAGAATCAATGTTTAAGAGTTCCCGAAACTTTCACCTCTCATTTTGAAGTCTTAAATTGTAGGTATTTTAAAGGGACTGTGTCACGGTAAAACACTGACATACCGAAGTACCTCATTTTAGCAAATTTCATCAAGAAGCTCTATCCGACTGAATTGTTCCAACAAATAGAATAGAATAAACGATATGGAATTTAAGTGCAGTATGGCGGGGATGGAAGTGGATTATGATTCATCAAATTTGATTTCTTGTTGGGCTGAACAGAAATCCAGTTTAGCCAAGATGTAGAATATTTTTGTTTTTGACGTCGACTCTCACAAATTAAATTGCAATTACTTTTGTTCTTTCATCACATCTCTTAATGTTTTTGTAGTTGAGGTAATTTCTTCTAATTTCAAACCCGTTTCCCATCAATATTGAGGAAAATACTAAAAATTGCCGTGACACAGCCCCTTTAAAAGGGATTTTTATCAGAGGTTTAAAACGTTTAATATTGCTGCGTTTTGGTCAGTTGATTGTCCTTCATCAGGAGTTCTACAAACAAGATGGTGGTCAAATGTTGAGAACTGTGACTCAAACTGTCCGCAACATTAGAAAATCTTGCTTGATAAAGTAGCATTTCTAAACGTTTTAAGACTAGGAATTAGAGAAGATACTTTTGTAAAAAACCTTACACTTTGTGTGAAGAGAAAAATGTTGTGACAGTCGAAAGAGGAACTATTAAAGCTGTGTATCTGCGGCTGTAACTGACTGAGATACGAGTTATAGTAACGGTTGTGGTTTTTGTGGGCTTTTTATTGGGAAAAATTTATAGCGTGAGTAAAGAACAAGTCTATAATAATGCTAACAATACTTATAACTATATACACAATCACTGCAACAGGTCATTATTTCAGTCAACTGGTAATTTATTTTAAACACAAGATTTAAAACCGAACAAACCTAATCTTAATGGAGCATTTTTCTGCACAGAAAGAGAAAAGGCCAGGGGGTTGACAGATAACAGGGGGTATATAAGAGGGGTTTTTGTGGTGTTAGTTCCACTTATAGTTGTCTCTGTTCTGTTTCTACAGGTACGAAGAAGTAAATCAAGGACTCATGAAAGTTTTCCTCTGAAGTTCCCGGCAAGCTGGGTTACTGGTTTCTGTGATAAAGGCCCGGATTCCCAGTGTCAACTAGCCACAAATTCTCGGTTTTTGTTCGCTTCCTGGTGTAAAGGCGAGCTGCCAACCATAACTTGAAGGCTCAAGAGGGATTATTTCAATACAGACAAAACAAATTGCACAAAATATGTAAATACGTTTTTTATTCTGCCAAACAGTTCGTACGTGATGCTATATATTTTACCAAATCAAGGAGATGACAAGTTTTGATTTTATATAATGCCCCTTTAGTCCGTGATGGCCGAGAACTGCTACCCAAGACATACTGTTTTTAGATTCCAGGTCAGTTTGTTACGACGAGTAACCGTAAATTTGAAAGCTGATAACATAGAAAGTGACCCCTGAACAACTAAATGGACCAGGTTTACTTTTATTAGTTTTGTTAGCATCAGTTATGATTCCAGGACATTTTTAAAATATGGCTAAAATTCAAGCACATTCCAGGCTTGTAAAAAGGCGTTTTTATAATGAATCTAGGACCTTCCAGAATTCCCAGGTCGATTACCCTGTAAACTGTATCATAATAAATTACTGGTACAATCATTTTGCCATCGATCTGCGTGTGCATGGATAACAAACTTTAGTGTGTGTACATGATTGCATATGTTTATGTATATGTGTATTAATTTGTGTGTGTACGTGTACGTGTGTGTATGTGTATGTATGAGTGTTTGTGTCTGCGTTTGTGCTGTGCACGCATAAGTGTCTATGTAGATGGGTGTATGTGTTTATTTGTGTGTATGTATATGTGTGTCTGTCTGTGTGTGTGAGTGAGTGAGTGAGTGGGTGGGTGAGATCGAGTGAATGGATAAATGTGTATGCATGGAAAATACTACTACTAATACTAATAACGATGGTGATGAAGATGGTTTACTAGGGCGATTTATCAAGCACTTCAACTGTTTAGAAACCTTCAAGTATGTTTTCTCACAAGTTACTTATAATATTACATGTTTGTCGGTTTATCAAGAACCTCAACTGTTTAGCTACTGAAAGAAGTTCCCCTCTTAAGTAACCGAGTTTCACACATGCAGGCATGTGTTAACAAAATGAGCGTTGCCTCGCACATGTGTTTGTGTGTGTGTGTCGATATAGTGAAGTGAAGTGCCATGTCGCGAGATCATTGTGTCGACCTTTACAACATGTTCAGCACTTGTGACATCTTGCAACTGATCTGGCACCCCTCCAGTTTCCATTTCAGAGCACTGAAGTCAGTTTCTTCCAAAATCGACCTCCCTTCTTCCTCCTCCTCAAGTATAGAGTCCCTGAACACGTGATACAAATAGCGCTCAGAAAACGCAGCAACTCCCATGAAAGTTTGCCAGTCAAAACTACTGACCTTCTGACCAATATCTAGAGTTTCTAGAATGCCTTTAACTTGTTCAGCAGTGATGGAGTGCGCGTAAAGATCGCGCAATGCGTTGTGAAGGTCGCGGCGATTAAGCAAGCCGTCTCTATCGCGATCGTTCTTGATGAAGTAGTGTTTGAACAGAGTGCGTCGGCGGGAGTTGAGACGGCAGTACTGCGAGGTGTACTCCAGTGGTGTCATTCGTTCCAGAACTCTCACGTCCATTGGCAGCTCGTACCTACAGCTGTGGCGGGAAAGGGCGAGCGGCCCGTGGAGCCACGGCTTTTGTTCCTTAGCTTTCCCGGCATGCTTCGCGATCTCTCCCTCTTCCACAGAGCCTGTAAAGTTCTCCACTTCTGCTCCTTTGGCCGACTGTGCATCGGAGAAGGAGTCTTTTGTGAAAAGGCCAACTTTCAGTTCCCGCATTGTCGAAGTGGCGATGTAAATGTTAATCAAAATCGACAAAAAAGCTAGAAAATCTTTAACTAGCTGTCGAGATGAACCAGTACAAAACCTATTGATCCTCCGTTTTAATTAGGTATAGAAAGTATGTATTATACGCTGTCTAGGATGTTCGGACTCAAGATTCGTCGATACCGGCGCCTTTTTCAACTTTTTCGATATGAGTAGACTGATAGCGACCAGCACTGTAGTGGTAGCGAAAATAGTTTCACGTAGTTGCCGGCGGCAGTGACACGTTTGATCCCAGCTCTTAGCTTCAGTTGACAATGTCCATTCCAGTTGTATTTGAACCACTGTTAATACACGCGGTTATGACAAGTGAAAGTAGATACTGAGGATTACGACTTGTGTCTCGGTTTGTGCAGTACTGACTAGACTGAGTTCTTGGTCGATTCGAGACTACTTACAGCACGAGACAGTAATTGTATCTGTTGAAACTTTGTCGCCGGGGTGTTAGTTTAAAAGCAATACCTTCAGTCCGTTTACACCTTGTACGAGCTAGCCTCCATGAAGTGCAGAATTGTGAACTTTTGGGAGAAACTCTTTAAAACATATGTTGCTATATGTCCTTCTTAGAAAAAACTTTGTCGTCGTTGCTACATGTCCTCGCAATACCCTGTTACCTTGGTGTTTTGAAATTTCTGTTTGGCAACTAATTCGTTTGTATTTATCCACACAGACTGTTTAAAATATCCTAAGGCAACGTGTATTGTTCCTTATTGAACATGAATGCACACAAGCTGACAATGTATTTGCATGCGTAAAGTCGTGGACCTAAATTAAACGAAAGAAACTATACATTTTATTGTATATATTTCCTTTGTTCTTATTGGAGTACACCAGATTAGTTCGATATATTTTGCGATAACTCAAACGACAAGACAAAACTCAAGAAACTGGAAATTTACTGATTTCTGCTGACGTATTTGTTACGTTAGTAAGTTGAGCATGGTATCAATCTGAATTGCAGATAGATTCTTGGGTAAATACGACAGATAATTGCCAATTGCTCGGCCAATAGCTAAAGACTGCAGCTCCTTTCAATATTATTACTGAGAAAAATATTTTGCATAAGTAAATAATTGTTCTTAATTGCGTTCTTTGAACTGTGCATTTTATTTGTCCCTGTATTGAGAGTTGAAGAGCTTTGAACAGTTGAAGTTGGAGATTCCTTTAAAAACAAAATGCTGACTATTGAGATAAAAACAAGAATGTGACAGCATTTTTCGAACGTTTTGGCATGAAACTAAATTGCTTTTTCTAATCTACATCAATGACATTGTCCGTGCTACAAGCTATTTTAATTTACGAATATTTGCTGACGACACTTCATTGACTGTTAGTGGACCAGATCTAGATATCTTAATACAACAAGTGAATATGGAACTACAAAATATTTATGATTGGCTTTCTTCAAACAAATTAACTCTGAATCTATCAAAAAGAAAATATGTGATTTTTCACCCACGACAGAAAGTTAATTTTAACTTATATCCTCCTGTAAAGTTGGCTGATCAATACATTGAGCAAGTAACAAGTATAAAGTACTTAGGGCTAATCATCGATAATAGTCTCTCGTGGCATGATCGCATTGATTATATCGCTGATAAAATTAGTAAGAACATTAATATTATGGCAAAAGCCAAACGCTGTATAGGAACAAAACCTCTATTAAGTATTTATTACTCCTTGGTTTACCCATATTTAACTTATGGCTGCCTATTATGGGGAAATAACTATTCTAGTCCGTTAGAACAAATAGACAAGCTTCAAGATAAAGCTGTTGGAATAATGAAGAATGTTCCTTTACAAGACCACATAACTCCACATTATGCAAGTACGAGTCTTCTAAAATATCCGGATATTGTTAAATTATACACATGCTTATTTGTCTATGATCACATACACAATGGCAAACCTTATAATATAATTTATCACTGATGGCTGAAAAAAAATTATTCTACTCGTAGTACAACCAACGAAGAAATCTCGCTTGCATCATTTAGAACTAATATAAGAAAACATTGTCCAATCGTTATTGGTACATATTTCTGGAATAATATTCCCTTATCGATTCAAAGTAAACCAACCAAAAAGCTCTTTAAAAAGTACCTCCAATATTTTTACCTATCTCAGTACTAGCAATTCTGCTCTACAAATAACTTATTTTACTCTATCAGCACAATAACTGAACTTCTTTCTCTTCCTCTCCTGCCATATTATCTGCAGACCAGTTAAAGGGCACACCATTAGTTTTACTATATAGTGCCCTATCTCCTTTCGTTAGATATAATATATGTATGAATGTAAATGTATATACATTATAAGAAGAGATGAAATAAATAAATATGAAATGATGACGGTACTGGTGACAGAGTTAATATTCGGATAAGTATTCGAGCTATGGTACTTTTTAAAAGTTGACAGTGCTGCGTGACCTGCAGTTAGGATGCAATTCTAAGCTGACAGCCTTGCACTGGCTAGCACAAAATTGCAAATCAATATTTATGCAACATAATTATCTATAAAGCTCGGGGGAGAAAGTACTTCAATTCAGCTCTTATAGTGCTGCTAACAAAATTGAAAACAAAAACGTGAACCAAACCAGTCTGCCATTTCTTCCCTTTATGGATGGGAACAATGTTACTCAAAACGTTTTTGTTTGGAACTCTACAGGTACATGGAGAAAAATGCCTGTTTACCTAACAAACGACCAAAAGAGTTTGTCAAGCACTGCTTAGAGAAAATGGCCGAAACGAAGGGTATTCATGACCGGGACGTGACATGTTTAGACAAGAAGCAACGCTTTTTCAATGTTAAGAGCCAGTCTAGAGGTATGGTATATGCTGGGTTTTGGAAAGACGAATGACAACTATCCAAATTACCAGTACCTCTCTTTGCAAAGAACACACCTGCCTTGCAAACATTTGTTTGCGGTATTTGACAAGTATCCTCAATGGAACTGGAATAAACTTCCAGATAGCTGAAAGCATTGACCGTTTTTCAATCTTGACGCAGAATTATTTAGCGGTTGTAAATCGAAATCAAATCATGATCAAGCCACTGTTGTGGCATCGACCAACCTTGACATCAAGCAACCGCCTGCACCCTCTCCCGACGTGAAGGACGACGAAGCCCTTTCTGACATATCTCCACAAGTTACAAAGCGCATGACAGAAAGCTGTAAAAAAGTTGGAGAAAAATGTCGTAACTTTTTTTTCTCAGTTAAGAGAACTTACTTTTCTGGTCAGAAACGGAACAATTTTGGACTGATTAAGCTCCAGCTTAAGCACACTCATTGAGGGGACGTGCCCATTGGTTCCCACAGAGGCGGCCTGGTTGTACAGGGAGGCGAAACTAAGAAATGAAAAACGACAAAGAAAACAACTTCGGCGGCACCAGCCAGTATGAAAAAAATCAAGTGTCTTTGTTGATCTCCCAAAAAGAGCATCTAAGCAAAAATGTACAGGCAGAGTTGGGGCACATGCTTGTATGATGCGCAAAACTTTCAAAATCTACAAAGGCTTGCAGCAAGCGGCCACTGATGATGAAGTTGTACACATGACAACCGTCAGCTCTGGAGGTGAATTTGCTAAGGCTAAACAAAAGATATGTGTTTCCTGTCACCCGTCCGACCCTAATTTGTGAATTTGTTAAAATTGCCGACCCTACAAAATTTTATTGCTATATATTTGATAGGTTTTAACTGTAGTCCTGATTTGAAACAATTTTTTAGTACTGGGGAGAGTATATGTGGAGACTGGAACTAGTTAAGGTGCACATGCGCAATGTTATTATTGAGGACACGTGAAATGATGGTCAGAGTTAGTTTTCATAAGACATTTTCTTGTTCCTTTTAGTAACTTTGTAGTCGTTTATTAGACAGTTTTACACTGGTGACAGCAATGTCTATTACCGAGGAAGCAACAAATAATCCTGTAAGCTTCAGTACACCTGTCAGTTCTGTCAGTGGCTTGAAAATCGTTTCTACGCGTACGATGGATCAAAAGATCCGAAACAGTGAATGCGACAACTGGGAAAAGTGCAGAAAGCCAAAACCTAGACCGATAATCAGCTAATAACCCAAGCTCCTTTGTTGCCGGACTGGAAGACCTTCAAAAAAATATTCACCTCCGAGTTTGGAGAGAGAAAAACAGTCGGGGAACATTTACATGTTTGACAGGGTGTCAGGGGAAACTGCTCCTCAAGTGGCTCCAGGACTTCCTCACAGGCAGACGACAGCGCGTCGTGGTAAACGGATCTTCGTCCGACTGGACACCTGTCCTCTCAGGCGTGCCACACGGAACAGTCCTTGGACCAATCTTATTTCTCATGTTTATCAACGACCTACCATCAGGCTTATCTTCCACCGTCAAGCTGTTTGCCTATGACAGTGTCCTTTTCCGGCAGATACAGTCTCCAGCAGACCATCACATTCTACAATAAGACCTGTTCCGCTTGGAAGAATGGGCCTCGACATGGCAGATGCGCTTTACAAAATTCAGCGGCGTCAACTAAGAGCATAACATGACGATTAACATTACAGATGCTGAAAGAGAGGTCAATAGAGCAGAGGAGTACCTGTCATCTTTATTTCAGTGATAACAAAGCTAAGGTGGCAGTTGCGGTGCCAGGATTCGCTGTAACAACTGGAGTTAGGGAAAAACGTCCCTTGCCCCAGACAAACAACTCTTGTTGCAGCTGACCACGACAAGAAATCATCACTGACTCCAAGTGTATACTTGAGGCGCGAGATCCGCGACATCACCGCAGGAACATTTCTTTGAGGGAAAGTCCACACACAGATCAATGGTTCTGTCTTCCAGGCTGCATCTCCATACAAACATGCTGCTGCATTGGTACGGCTGGAAAAAGACGACCCTTCTTCTCTTCTGGACAAATTCACTGATGAAGATGTTGATCAGCGCAATACGCTGGAGTCTATCAAGTGTGCGTCAATTTGCATTTTCAAGAAGTTGAATCTTGACATGCTTATTACTACAAGGTGTACACCAGGCCAATCACGGACAAACCCAGCTGAAAGAGTAATGTCAATTTTGAACATTGGCTTCCACAAATGTGCTTTAGAGAGGGCAAACATGAACAAAGAATCAGACGATGCTATTAAGAACTGTAATAGCATAGCCAACATCAGGGGAAAGGATACAACAAAGCCAGAGTTGAACGCAGCATGGGTAAGGTCTGCTGAAGCAGTGCAGCAAGTAATTGCCTAGAGGACGACTGACCCTAAAGGATGAACCAATTACAGTATTAGAACCAGTTTCCGAATTAGAAATTGACGTTCTCCAAAGACATTCAAGGGAACTGTTCCCTGGAATGGATCTTAGACTTCGGCAGGCACGTCTGGAAGGCTGTGAGTCTTATCACCAGCGGAAAGAAATCCATTGCAGAGAACGTCATTACACGTTTCAGATCAGGAAATGCGAAGATCACAACTGCTGTAGCCCGAGAATAACGCAGAAACTGGAGTGGTTACCAAATCTAGTCTTGACAGATGAAGGCGACCACTACAACCCTTACACTGCTATAGCGACAGAAGTTCGCCCTTCATTGAAACAGAAGCCTCAATGCAAGCGAAAAGCTGCCGCTGTTATCGACAAAACTGATGAACAAGAGGAGCCTTCAAACCAAGACGCAACTTCCTTACAAAGAGCTCTCAACACCACCTCGAAGACCAAAGTATCTTCAGTGCAGATTCCATTCTCAACTCATAATGCACGAGCAACAACCATTTGTGTTGAATGTTCAAAGCCCCGCGTCATCTATGCCTGTCATAGATTGACAGAGAAGACACGCGTGGCACTGGCCGTTACTTTGTCCAAATTTAATTCACCTGTGGTGCACCTGTGGTCCCTTATGACCATGTCCTTCGTAGCAAAGTAGCTGTAATTTGACTGTAATCGGCAGTTTGAAATTCCATTCTATGGTGCTGACTTGGGTCAAACAGACCTCTGCGGAAGATGTGGGCAACCAGAAGCTAATCCCTTAAGTGACCTAAAGAAGAAAATTAAGATGTTCCTGCCTTGGTGTACCGACTGTCAGAAGGCAGGACTTAAGGCAGTGACCCAAAGACCCTTTGGACGAGACCCCTGAACAGTTGTGAAAACAACTCTGTCAAAGTTACAGACTATGAGAGCCTTAGTGCTCAAATTTTAACTTCAACCTGACTAGCAGATCTTGTATTCATGAATACAATACACGTTCCAGTTCAGAATTTGTCACACCAAAGTATACCACCAACTGGGGACAAAGCAAATCCGACTATCTATTTGTAAAAGAATTCAATTCATTATCCAATACCGTCAAATACTCTAAATCTGTTTCAGGTTTTATCAGGAATTATTTCTTGCAGTCTTAATCTTTTCATAAACAACTCTTTCTCTAAATATAGTATGCCCCAAGTAGATTATTTTAATCATTATTGTTATTATAATATGTACGATTCCACAACTTTTTATAATTAGTATAATTATTATTTACTGTAGTTTTAAAGTATTCATATTGTTGCTTTAGAGTGCCCTCGTGAAAATCACCCATGGTGACAGGGCACACTCGTTAAAGATTGAATAAAGTTGAAAGTTGATGAGAGTCTCTGTTGATCACTGTAGCGCGCATGATGCGCGCTACAGGGACAAACATAGAGACTCATCGATCCTTTCGTGACCTTCAGATTGTCTAGAATCTCTATGTTCATCGATGTTTTTACCATCATGCCTTCGAGGATAATTTTGAGGTTCCTTAGAGTCTTCATGATCATTTCCAAAGCGATTACCAACCTTTCCATGCGACCCTCTAGAGCTCCAAACATCATCCGTGGCGGGATCTCTCCTCTCACCGACATCCTCTTTGGATCCCCTTATGTTACTCCTGTGATCATGTCCTTCCCTGATCCGTAATTCAGTATTATCACCAGGCAATGAGTTTACCTTCTGTGCTGATGGTACTGGTGCAACTAACATCATTGCTGGCACCGTGTTTGGCACTGATGTCCAAAGAGATGTAAATGGGGATGCCAGTGCATTTTCCCTGTGAGCTGCACGGGGGGTCCCGTGCTGCAGCATGGCAGGGTCGAGTATATCTGGAAGGAATTGAAAAATATCACCAGTTACATCGCAACCTTTCGTACACAGATCTATGCGAAGTCCCACAATTTTCCATTAGTCTCAAGTGTTTTGATGCCCTCTCAGTCTGACACGAACGTCTAAAAAAATATCCCCGACCTCTGAACACTGTTTTAAAGGAGCTGTTCTATCAAAAATTGTATAGTTTTTCTTAAAATATAGATTTTCTTTTTCTAATTTGTGCCGTGTTTTCTGGGAGTACAGTACCCTCTTCCCTCTTAAAGTATATTTGCCTTGTCCCCGGGTATTCTTGACTAAATATTATTTGAACTTATTATTTCACGCTTGCTTGAGCCAAAAATATTGTAATGCATAGATTACTTCAAATACAAAAATACTTTATAGCTTAAACTTTTCCAAAATTTACGTTTCTTGTTTTTATCTGAACCTTGCTCTCTTCATAAATCTGCTGTTTTTTTCTATTGTACACATGTCCAGAGAAGAAAGATGTTGCACAGATCACTAAAGTTCTCACCTTGTCTTGGAGGAGTACTAACTTGCTCCATTGTCTGTGGTGCATGGCTACCAGTGGGATTCTTCTCTACAGACTGAACAGAACGAAATGACCAGACAAGTATGATAAACGTTCACCGTATACACAGTTGAAATCAAGTAAAATATAAAATAATTAGCACCAATTCTTACAGTCAATGGAGGCAACGTGAGAACTTTCGTTGTGGATTTCAAACTTACAGACGGCAAGTTTAAAATATCGAATTAAAACTACCTCTCGATGTGAAAAAGCTCTAACTTGTACTTAAATTGCAATCTGTTGGACCGTTGTTGGAAAGAAAATCCAG
>JAOEHT020015440.1:0-14812 GCA_025448195.2 Parazoanthus atlanticus | reverse complement strand
CATAGAAGGAGGACGGTTTTTTAAGGTCTTTAGTTCTTTCTAGAACCTCTTATCGACCAATCGGAGCAACAACACGGATAAAAGTCCTAAATTTCAAATGAAGTAATCGGTACGAACCCTGTTTTTTTGATAGCATAAAACAGCATGATGGTGGGTTTTATAACATAATTTGCACAAGTATGAGAGCGGTAAGTTAAGGTGAAACACATACTAGGAAGTCAGTTTTTACCAGGAATAGATATATTTTAGCTCAAAACATACCTTTCACTGAGTCCAAAATGCACTGGCACGAGGAAGCTTCTTTGAAGACAAGAAACAGCCGGAAACAGCGGTCCGCGAATTGCGAATAGCAAGGTGCATTCACTTACCCTGTCATTTTTTTGATTCCTCAAACCGAAAGTGTTTGGGTGATCAGAATCATTTTAAGTTTTGTTATAACAGTTCAGGTTTTCATAAAAAGAAATTGTATTTGGTCCAATTATTTTTAAAAGTTCTCCGTACAAGCTTTATGTGGTCTGTATACACCACCTCCAGTTTCCTGAAACCGATCAATGAACATTCACTTTTCTTATCAAAACAAATCAGAATTTATTTAAAAATACAAATATAACATTACAGGTGGCCCAAGCTACAATTAAACTTTATTTGGATGTATGGGAAATTTGAATTACTTGGGTGTTTGGTTACATATCACGATTTTAAGGAAATGTATGAGAAATTTTGATTTTCCCCTATAATGTTAAGAAAAACTGTAAAATTTACCATTTACCTCAGGTTTATTTTGTTGTTGTCACTCCATGTGTTGATGGCGGGTTATTGAGTGGTTTGGACTGCGGGAAAATTGAAAATCCAAGGAAAAGACGAAAGTCAAGGTAGCACACATCCAAACGACCGACCCCAAATCAAGCCAACATAAATCTACAGAAATTAGAAATTTCTCAAATATTCTTCCAAATCCCACTTTCCTGATAGATTTTAAACTAATCTCATCCCTGCCTGATATTTCTCCTCCTTTATGGCATTCCCGAAAACGCCGATTCGTAGGCCATATTCCAAATCGAACACTCGTCAGTTCTACTCGGCAACAGAAAACCAACCGTCGCTGACAAATTATACTGCTCGGGGAGAGCAAAGCGCAAACTAAGCGGTTCCCATTCTACCGAACAACCAATCAGTGTCGAGGTTGCTGACAGATCACGTACGTACTGTCCATACGCAAAATGCATCTTAGCTTGGGCCGCCTTTGCTTCGAGGTGGCTTCGGCGTTTTTTCAAAACCTGAAGTTCCTGATCTGCCGTGGAAAAAGTGATAAACACATTTTGTGTCCCCTCAGAATCATGCCCTGGAGTCACGTTTAAGTGTAATCAAAGCTAAACAACAAACTATAAATAAGCAAGAAAAAGCATGTCATTCGATCGAGAAAATACAGGCCAGAGAATCTTTTTAATGCTCTATAAAATGTACAGCTTCATGTTTGCCATTTTAGAAAAACTCGTAATAGCAGTGAAAATAAGGGTTGGAAAAGGTTTTTTGCTTGGACCACCCCTAACGACCTCCGCAGTGCTTCGTCGCCGCCCGTGTTAACAATAGGGACCTTACGCAACTAGGACGGGAATGTCAACGAAGACGGCTGCTAGATTTTCAACTTCCCGTTTTCAATTTTCTTTTTTGTATAATTCATTCGTTACTTGTTAGTTTTGCGTGAAAGTGTATGAACATGAAAAATTAGAAACTTCAATTTTGAACCCGCGCGAAGATTGAAATGATTCATACTTTTTTGTTCACGTTCTCTAGAAAACCGCAAAATTGAGCGTTTGACGCTCTGTTTTCTAAGGAAGACGGTGGAAAGGTGACCAGCTGGTTCCATTCCCACGTGAAGTCATCGTATTCTGTAATCAAGTCTATTGTTTTGTAACGTTCTCGTTGACGTTCCCGTCCTAGTTGCGTAAGGTCCCTAATAATCATCTGTAGTGACAGATTGTTTTGCCAACTTGGGGGGCCTATGATAGCATATTTGTATGACTGAGTATATTTCTCTGCAAATGTGCAGATTTTCCTTCATTTCCTGGCCTTTGCATATACCTTTGATACACTTGTCTTAAAATCGTTTTGGGCCTTTTGACTGAAAAACACCAGACGTCTGAGTTAAAACTTGAGATATTATACAAACCTTGTGCATCACTGCAATTTGAGTAATTCCGTGTACTGGCTGAAATAAGGGAGTAAAAAATAATTAAGTATGCTGTTTTTAGCTTTATGATCTACCATCAAATTGGTTTGTTTGTAGAATGTTTCATAAGAACAACTGTAGTTGAATTTGTAATAAGTATGTTGACTGCTGGATGAAGTGTCAGTGAAAAAAGCAATCAGAAAAAGGCACCAAAATAATTATCTGCGTATCTCATTATTGGAGTGGATTTGAAATAAGATAAATTTCATTTCATCTTTAACATTTCAAGCATTCTTTGAGTATGGGTTTTAGAAAGATACTAAATAGTCTAAATGATGTGATACTTTTAGATATTTCTGAGAATAAATCATTCATGTTTAGTGAACCAATTGAGTTGAAGTGTTCAATGGACTTTGATCCTTCAACTTACATATTGTGGATCGGTGATGGTTGTTGCTTTTATCTATTTTCAGTTCCAGCAAAAGTCCTGTCCATTACACTGAATGACACATATGTGAAAGGGTCCCGTGTTGAGCTAGTTTGTTCAGTGGAAGGCGACCCTGCACCTTACGTAGCGTGGATCAACGTCGCTGATAAATCAGTTCTCCAGAACAGAACTGTTAATACCAGTTACGTCATACCAAGTGTGTCCTCCATCAACAAGGGAACCTACAGATGTGTGACAGAGAACAGACATGGGAACGACAGTAGAGAGACAATTATAACAGATGTGTTTGGTAAGTATGTTGGGAATTGCCGATATTATTATCTAGAACTTTGCATTAATTGAAAGCTTTTATTGGTATTTAGTTTTTAAAGGAGTTCTAGCTGTTGTTCCCTTAAAATTTGTGTAATCCAGCTAGAGATGCTCAAATTAATCACAATACCAAAATCTACGTATACGCAGCCGAGGTACCAAAGAAGTGGCAGCAATGGACAGCTGTTTCGCTCTTATTTGAGCTCGTCAGCACTGCATAGCCAAGCACTGCGGAGACACAGTCTTTTCACAGCGCTCTTTTACTCCCAAGGCGGACCTACTGATGTAGGTATCTTTAACCTAGGCCACCACACAACAAATGTGGGACCTATACATATACAAAAAGAGAATTTCCTTGTATATTTCGATACAATAAATATTGAATAACAGGAACAATAACTATAAGATATCAGTTTTATAATATATGCTGTTGTATACTTGGTCATATTTCCACTAGTTTACTACTTTTTCTTCTTGAGAAGCACTTGTGAATATAATTGGCTATGAGAACTGTTGTATTTTCATTTTTTGATGTGAATAAAGTTTATTTGATCATCTGGATTGATTTCTAGAATTCCAGTTAAGTTTTTCAAAAATAGTTGTCGAAAGTCAACATACAAGGTCTATATCATTGGTGTTACAGTACGTACATATGCGTTTTTCGCGAGGAAGTACAGGTCTACAATATCTGTCTTTTTCAATAAACAAAGCGTGATTGCTTGTTCTAAATTTGTAGTAGTCTTTTTGAGATTAAAGTTCTTCACGTCATTGAGAAATTGGTCTTCTGTTAATTCCTGTTTCTCTTTACTAAATTGAACAAATTTAAATTTTTACTAAATTCTACTAGGGTAGAAACGCTGTTATAATCGTACATAATTCTAATTGTCTAGTACGCCAGCTGATTTCGTTTAAGGATTATATTTCCGGCTCGTAGGTACACTAAGAAGCCACTGGCAACAATCATATATTATGTAAATGTTTATACTGTTAAACACGTTTTAAATAGACCTTATGCATTATGACGTAGCACATCAATATTCTTTTGTTGTGTGACTACTACATATACCACAATACATCATTTCAGTAGGCACGCAACAAAAGAATATTGATGTGCTACGTCATAATGCATAAGGTCTATTGGATATTTTAGACACAGAATATCAACGGCTTCGTGAATTGTCTCTTGCTGCAGATTTCAGCGAAGGACAACTTGATGGTTCATACGAGGGGTGCTACGAAATGCCATCGACATTCTCTAAAGAAAGGACTGACAGTTACAACAGTAACAAGGAGTGCGCCAAGTTCTGCGGAGAACGTACAAATATATTTGGGACAAGTGGTGACAAGTGTTATTGTCTTGATGAGATCCCAAGTGGGAGGAAGATTGACTCTGTGTGCAACACTCGATGTCCAGACTCAATAATTTCAGGTGCGATATTAAATGTTAGTATGAGGTATGAACTGTTGTTGTGCGAGTGGAATGAATCTTGACAAAAACTGACCCTTATAAAACCTGTTAGCTACTTATTATACTTAATTTATATGATTGGTTTACGACTTCTTCCAGGGTACGATTCATTGCTCCTGATTTCGTGAATTCTTTTCCATTTCGGCCAATCACAAGTCAGTTTTAACCAGATTGTTACACCACCTTTTGTAGGAATTGACCTACAAGTCATTACAGCTTCAATGGACAGATTGTGTGTTTCAATAGTACCAAGTCAGTCTCAGCAAAGCAATTTTGAACATACCAGTAATCGCATACATGGGTATTTTGAGACTTATACATGTTTCTATTTATGTAACCATTTCCAGAGACATAAACTCTGACATATTTGAATCTTTAAAAGAACCTGATTGCTTGTAGCGGGGCTGATAGGGCAATGGGTGGTCAGCGATTGTGCAGGTGACTAAGTGCAGTTTTACAATGCCATTTGGCAAAGATGCTACGATGCAACCAAAGACAAGTGTAAGAGAAACCAGAAAACACTGCTCCAAACAGGAATTGAACCACGACACCCAAATCACATTGCAGGAGCTCTAATCACCGAGCTGTAATGTCCGATGCTTCAGTAGTTTGCAATGGACTGCGTCTAAAATTAGCTAGGAGGGTTGGTATTGTTTTCTCTCTTCTTCTTTGGTTGCCTCGTTAGCTCAGTGGTTGGAGCACCTGTCATGTGATCTGGTTGTCTTGGGTCGATTTCTTCTCGTGGCAATTTCTTTTTCGCGGATTTCTTACACTTGTAAGGTGGCTCGATATGGTTTTCATGTATTAAGTGCGCGCGCGGATACCTAGTATTAAGAGTGTAAAAACCTTTCAATTATTACCTTTATACCGTTTGAAAGCAACTAAGCGTAATAGGGAGGTGTTCAACTGTACTTAGCACCGCTTCATAACCATTGTTTGGCTGACATTGCAGAAAAATATATATTTCAAAAATACCGATTTTCCCCATTTTTTTGTTTATTTTGCGATTTTCTCCGAACTCTTTCGGTGAAATTTGCTGAAATTTTTTATAGCACTAAAGTTTGTCGTGCTAATTCAATAAAAAAACACGAAAATAGGATTCTTAACTCTGGAATTCCTGTTATATGAAAGAATGTGCTTTGTGTAAATAATAAAATATTCAGCGTACAGTTTTCAATTATAAAGAGGGATTAGAAGTGGAAGGGCAACCACTTCAATCCTGCAAAGTTTTTAAAAAATTCACCGAAGGGAACGCGAGAAATGTCAATTGAAAATTCGTTCAACTATTACGTAATCAAAATGCACGACAAGATCGACAAGTGCGCATGTGCCGAGTCTAGATCGTGACAGCATAACGTAATCATTTTAAAAGTTTTGACTTGACGCGCTAGTGTATTTTTGAACACAAATAAAAAATATATATTCTTTTAAGTTTTTGTTGATACAAATAAAACTATGATAAAATTGCACACAATTTAGTTGTAATTGTTCTTACTTTAAGCTATTTTGATATAATGTAATGATAGAATGAAATGTAAAATTTGACCAAAACTTTTGCACAAATTTCTAAGTTGAAAACGAGTAATGAATGTGTTGAGTCAACAACATCGTCTGATGATGGGTTTCCTTTTTTTTCGCTAAATGATCTACAATAGTCTGTCTTTTGCACTTTTTAGTTATGAAAGTTAACATATTTTAAAGCAATTTTATTTTAAAAACCGCGTTTTATTTTCAAAAATTGTTATGTTTGGTAGTGGTTTCAAAGAGCACAACAAACATTCTAAAAACAAAAAGAGTTACTCGTCCAGCGGAGGAGTTGCCGCATCTGTATTTTTTCTTCAAATGTCATGTTGTGTTAGCTTTAAAACAGCAAAAAAAGTCTGACTCGTGTTTTCATCAGTGTCCCAAGCACAAACTGAGTTCTTCGATTGAGTAGTCCATCCTCGATTTTCGCTATCCTGCCACCATTTTCTTGCTTCACGGTTGTCAGAATATTGTCAAACAAAGCAACATTCTGTTGAATTTTCTTTTTGGTGTTTCCACTTTCTCATTCCTCTGTAAATTCTCTTTAAAAAACTCTTAGGGTGAAAACAAACGGAAAACGTTTATTGACGACCAAAGAAAACCTTCAACCACAGTTGGTTGCACACGACGGCCGGCTTACGAAAGGCGGGAAAACAAACGAATGGCAGGAAAACCTGATGCAGTTGACTTCACTATCATGTGACAGAAATGTAGCAAAACTTATAATTATTGTAAACAGCGATCGACAGTAAAAATCGACAGTTTGTACATCCTTCATATTTGCATTAACTTGCACAACTAGTGGAGTTGAATCAGTTGTTTGTACTTGAACATTTTTGATTTGAACGGAATAGTTTACACCATTTAGGACAAAATTTTGGAGAAAAGGTTGTTTGAAATGGCCAAATGCCCTCATTAACAATTTTTATTGATAGCGCGATCAAGCCAGGTGAAACTACCAATGTGTTAGGCCTAATTCGTCGCTAAATGTTACGTTTGTAATTCATTTTATAATTGAATACTGATTTAAAGTAGGAGCTCGACGTTCTTCACTAAATGCTCAGTCTGAAATCTCGCTGACTCGTTCGAAATCCTTCAAAACGTATTTTCTTGCGCGATTTCTCCAACTTTCCCTCTTTGATAGGCAATATTTTTAATTGCAGAAAAATTAAGACAATTTCATAACTAAATTTGGTTTCACAAATTTTTATACAGTGTTCACACTTTCGCTTCCCAACTATAACTAACATTAAGCACAAAATCAAGTTTTGTTTCCCGTGCGTGTCGGGACGTTGCGTTATGCTGTCAGTATCTATAAAAAGCTCGCGCGTGCGCCATTTTTGTACCCATGCCACGTACGGTAATAAAACCATATCGAGCCACCTTAAAGTCGCTGAAATCAGTAATAAGTCGGCAACGCGCTTCTCGCATCTGACCTTCCTTCGCCCCCGCTACAAACGAGAAACAGAAGGTGGCCGCACTTTTATGGCCAGTTATATTTGACTCTGGAACTTACTACCCTTAAATCTTAAACTAAGTCAGAATGTTAGTTATCTTAAGAAAGCGTACTCATATTTTATCCAAAGTCAATATATCGATACAGATCATTTTATCATCTTCTAATTGTTATCCATCTTAGCATCCTTTTTTTCCCTTTATTTTATCCAGTAGTTTTATTCTTACATTTTAAACATGTCGTAGATAGTCAGGTAGTATAGATAGTATAGTTCTAATCCCCTTAGGTAGTACAGATACAATAGTTTTAAACCTGTTGTAAATAGTTAGGTAGTATAGATAAGTTATTATTGTAATGGTTTCATAGTTAAGAGGGTCAATAGTTTTTCAGTTTTCCTGTAAAGTGTTACCCTCGTTAAATAAAGTTGTTGTAAATAATATTATCGTTATTATTATTATTATTATTGTTGTTGTTGTTGTTACTATTACTATTACTATTACTATTACTATTACTATTACTATTACTATTATGTTGCGTTCTTGCAAGCCGTAAAGTAAGAGCTCCCCTCTCTGATGATGATCATAAATGTCTGTTTTGCTTCATGTTTTGGATATTTGAATTTTATACTTGTTGCTTCCACAACTTGGGAAAGTGTGAAAAATCTGAAAGGGTGACGGAAAATGTCAAACTTTAAGATTTCGAATTCTCATCTTAATCAACAGGCGAGTGTTTTGGTTTGGACTGTTGTGGTGGTGCCAACAAAGTGTCTGTCTATTCTACCAGTTCAGCGGATCAAACCACTGGCGCAAAACGGGGCCATAGTTCTGCAAACATTCAAGGTTGTTTCGATGACTCAGAAGTCGAGATTTTGAAGAATGAGACAACTGTTAAACGCGTGGACTCGGAAAATACAATTTTTAGGTGAGAACAGAGCACGTGGTATTCGCCACTCTAGAAACTACAAATGTACTTTGTCTCTCAAGGCAAACAATCCCAAAAAGGCAGTTGCAAAACAAAGGTTTTAGACAATCCATCATTAAGAGTCTTCCGAAAGTGTTTGTTCCTTGCACAATACATGTCACTTTATCTGGTTTGAGACCAATCCTATTAGGAACTGAATTTTCCGAATCACATCGGCATTTGTACGGGCTAACAATTATGTATCGTTCAATTTTAACAAATGTAGCATTTGCAGTATTGCTTTCTGGAATTGTTCGGGGAAACCGTTGTAGTCTTCGTCTCATTTCATTTCTAGAGTGGAACGTGTATGGACTAATGGTGTTTGGCTTGGGGTTATTTTGAGATAAAAGTATCTAGAATATTCAACTTAGTCATTCGTTTGTAAGCTATTGAAATTTAATTGGAATACATTCTTATCATGATAAGAATGTAGATCTCAGTACTGTAGAACTGATACAAAACTTAAACATTTACGATTGTTTACCGAGGCCTAAAATTCTGGAACTCAATTCCAACTGATTTACAATTAAGACTATCTTTCAATTCTTTTAAAATTAATCTAAAGAAAATATTTAATCAATCTCTCAAAACCTCTCTGCTAGAGATACTCATTCTCTTACATTTCCTCCCTCCACCCCACCCCTGTGATTCCGGCAATTTTTAAATTATTAAAATAATTTGATGTTCTTATATTAAAATGAAATAGAGTTATTTAGATGAATACGATTAAGGCAGTTCGAAAAATATAAACCTTGCGATTTCTTTCCGGACTGCCTTACCATCAGAAACTGCAACATAATAATTATCTTTTCATGTAAATTTAACATGTGTAAATAATGTAAATATTGTTAATCAGTTTCTCACTATATATAAATAATGTACTTTTTTTATGGTTACAAATATAAACATCTATTTATGTAAGGTATTATCGGAAACACAAAGTGTTATAGTAAAAACAAACGTTCTCATGCTATTGCACATCTCCAGATGTAAAGACGTGCAAGTACCAGGAAAACGTTTGCTATTAGTGCAACATAAAACATTTTATCAGTCTCTTCATGGTAGTTTTACTTCACTTTCTATTGTCTATGCTGAAGATATCTAAATATTCTACATTGCCAATTTATATATTAAAATATTGCTTTACAATGACCATAATAAAAAAATATAATGAAAAATAATGTAATGAAAATAATGAAATATATATTTATAATGAAAAAATTAGTGCAGGATTTCTAGTTGTTAAACAATATTTACCCGAGAACAATTGCATCGTGTTAGCGTGTACTCTAAGGGTGTTTTCAGCTTTCAGGAATAGAGATATCCGGAAAGTTAAAACATTCGTTTGGATGGAATTATGATTTTGGAATAATTGAAATAAATTCTGGTCATTTTGCAGTCTAGGAGGCACAATAGTCAGAATACATTCTTGTCTCCAGATTAAGAGTATTCGGATTTCCTCAAATATTCTCTTCATTGCAGTGATAAAGAAAGAGTTAAGCAAAACATGTTTCTCTGAAACTTATCTTTGACCTGTTTCTAGCATATTTGAATTGTTTGTCATTATTATTATTGTTTGTTCTTCTTAGGTGTAGCGATTTCTGCATTGAAAGAGGAATTACCGTTGCTTCACTCAGGGACGATCATTGTTACTGTACAAACGTTTTACCGCTGAAACGTTTATACATTGGTGTGGATGGCTCAAAGGAATGCAACCTATTCTGTTCTGGTATCTACAGACCGTCTGGAAGATGTGTGAGAGACCAATGTTGTGGAGGACAGAAGAGCGATGGACGTCATACATTCACTGTCTACGTTTCTGGAAGTACGCTTGGATAAGTGATTAAACACGTGATTGTGTGTAATAATAATAATAATAATAGTGATAATGATAATGATAATGAAAATGATGATAATGATAATGATAATAGTAATAGTAATAATAATAATAAATTTTATTTTTTCAAGATCGTAACATTACGGGAAGGGCTGGGATCAATGATATTGATAGGGATTGTCTTAGGGTTTTGAAGCATTTTGTCTGTAATGTAATACACGACCACATCAGCTTGTGCTATTTTTAGTTCTCGTGATTAAATCAATCAATCAAATTGATTGATTGATTGATTGATTGATTGATACCTAATATGCTATATATGGAATAGACTTTAGGTGCCAAAATTCAAAGCGCAGCTTCTGCCAACAATTACTATTATTTTCAGTTGAAAGTTATGTCGCTCTATTGTTTTTGTACCTATTTTAGACAAGATGAGATAGTTAGCACGCTCATCTAATTTCGTTTTCTTTTCTGCCAACATGTAGCTCTGGATATTCTGGAACAGACAGTTCGCCGAGTGCATCTAAATAGTGTAACTAATCCAGAGTTTTGGAAAGGTAAGTCAGAACTGAGCGGAATAAAACGCCTTTTTAGGCATTTTGAGTAAGAAAAATGTGCCAAAGTTCAAAATAGAAGATAGATTCATGAATGACATTCTTAAAGTGTGGACAGAATATAAATGTCAACATACTTTGGAGTCCTTCGATGATTTTTCAGAACAAAATTATAGAACAGTTCCTTAATTAGAATTTAAAACCAGCCAGTACCTTTCAAGGGATTGAATGAGAGGGGTGTTTTTGGAGTAACCCGTCTCTTGGAGAACGGCTCAAATCCTAGATTTTTTGAGTTATGATGAGTTTCAGATGAAATACGAAACTGACACGTCTCATCTGTACAATATCTTGGACTCATATCTAGCCTGGCTCAGCCTCGTAAAAAGGCCAACTCGGAACAAGGATTCTATTAAAGCTGAAAAGGATCTTTATTCAGAGTTTTCTTTTCCTGATTTAGTATCAACCAAGTCGTTTTACAAGATGCTCACAAAACTGATAGGAGCAAAATCCATAATAACTCAATCCAAATTGGAGAGCGAATGTGAATTAAAACATTTAGAAGAAGTAAGATGGAATACAATTTATTCCAAAAGCTTTCAGTGCTTAAATAGCGCCAAATTAAGAAATTTTCAATTGATAGTATTGCATAGAAAGATCGCGATAAAACGTTCTTGAAAAAGATCGGAATCAAAGATACTAACTCCTGTGCCTTCTGCGAGAAAGAAAGTTAAATACTGTAACATCAGTTTTGGACTTGCGACAAAACTCAAAACTTTTAGTTGCCTTGGAAAACTGGCTACACTCGGAAAACATCGTCTGAAAAACAAAAGGTATAGACAAATTGGACGTTTTGGGTCTGAATATACTGATCCAGAAAATTTCCTTCGTGTCTTTCTCAAACTAGTCGAAAGATGTCATATCTACACATGTCAACTAGGATGACGTCCTTTTTTATTCAAACAATATACACTATGCATTTATTGAAACTGAAAAAAAACTTTCGAACAGAGATTTTTTTCAAGAAAATGGATGCCGATGTTCTTCGTCGTAGTGGACTATCTCCTGAAGGTTTTAGCGAACAACACAAACTGGAATATACAAACTGAAATTGACCCTGGTTGCTTTCAAAAGACCCAAGATAATACAAATACAAGCACAAGAGATTGTAGTTTTTCTTCTTTTCTCTTGAATTTATGAAAAAGACATGAAAACATTACTTCCTTTTGCTCTATATTTTCTTATGAAAACAAGAGAAACTTTGCAAAACATTACATGATATTATAAAAATATAGAAAAAGTCAACGGATGTTTCTCGGAGAAGGTTCAAAGCTATCTGCAGATGAACGGACGATTTTGGGTCTGTCCTAAGACTTGCACGAATAGACACTTTGTTTTGACGGATTCGTTCTCTTTTATGCAAAATGTGACGGCCTCTCAATCAAGCACTTGACAACATTCGTTTTTGAACGACTTTTTTGATCTGCGAATAATCCGTATTTGTTTTACAGCGTGTATCCCGAGGCTTTGTTAGGAAATTTTTATTCTTATGAGCTTACAGTTCGTTAGTGGTACAATAATTAGTAAAATTGGTTCCGTTCCGAATTTTTTCGATCCATTCCGTGTAAACGTAGGATTACATTTTGTTATTTGGAACAGAACAAGACATTTGTCCGTGTGACATTTTTGGATCAATTGAACGATTTGTTTTGTTTTGCATAGGTTCATACAGAATCGGATATAACTATGTACACTAGGAGTCATACCGGAAATTAACTTGAGAATGGAACCAACTTAAAAGCAATGTATCAATAATAACCACGTAAAACAAACCCAAATTCAATCCCCAATGGACTCAAGAAAATAACTATTTAACAGTGGCTATACCGTAAAATCCCGTTTATATACGTTGTGTTCTCTCGACAAATTACTTGACAATAAAAACTACATTTAGTTCGTTTAGTTTAGACGTTAATCGAACAAATATTTAAAACCAATTACTTTACGTATTTTCGTTTTTTAAGTGAGATTTCATGGTGGAGATGGGGTGTGGTGATGCCAGCATTAGTGATACTGGTAGTGGCATCGTCATTATATATGTTCCTGTGTTGTTATTATGCATAAGGTCTACTTCATATGAAAAATATACTTGCCCAAAATTATATTGAACGTGACGTAATCTTCAATCCACCAGGTGATGTATGCCCATCGGGATGGACACAACACGGAATGTCCTGTATTAAGTTTAGCAGCGAAAAGAAAAATTTCACTGATGCAAAGAAAGATTGCGAGAACAAGAACGCTCACCTGTTCACAGTAAGGAACAGAGCTGACAAGGGGCTTTGGAAATCAAAGGTATTAAAAATAAGAGAAGATCTTGAGGAAGAGAGCGGGAGCAAGGAGGTTGCTTGGTTCGATACTTCAATGATATGGATTGGGTTGAAGTACTCTGCTGAAACAGACCAATGGCAGTGGATTAATGACAAACCGGTACTAGTACGGATTCTCAACAGAGAACCCTCAGAGAAGAATTGTCCAATGTTTGCGAATTATTGGGGACAAGATGCGTTTAACATTTACGGGTCCTTTACGCAATGTTCCATTGCAGCACATTACTTCTGTCAGTCTTATGGTAAGTGAGTTAATCTATTAATGTTATAAGGTATACAGAGTAAGGTATATAAATCGGGTGTTCGTGGGCATGGTCGCTAAGCTATCTGACTGCCAACTGCCACGAGACCCTATTAATTATTTTTATATGTGCTAATACTGATTTTGTCAGCGTGGCAAATGCTATGATTTCAGGGCTTGATAAAACAACGTTTAACATTCTGCAAGGAGCTTTTGCACTCGACTTTAAAAGTCTGCACATTATCGTTGTTTTGTGGAACTAAAAGTGAGTGTGATTAAAAATCGGACATGATGTTTAAAATCGCAGACACAGCTCAAAATTGTGTTCGTCTTACTTTACATACTGATAGACTTTGGTATCAAAGTAAACGAAAACATTTTCTTTTGTTCTAATTCCGGAATACCTGGAGAACACTGTATCCGAAATTTCGCCTTCTCCATCGTGTTCGCGAGTCAACTAAACACACGTTTAAGGCAGAACTCTGGAAATGATCTGACATCTGCTACAGACGATCTCTATGACTGAGTATTATTCCAAACGTTTATTTTACGTACCGAGGAGGATTTTTAGTCAAAGGTTGCGGATAACTTTATACAGCGGATAAATCCCTATCCAGCGGATAGATTTACTCGTTGTCCAATCAAAATTAAGAACACATAAATTTTATCCGCCGGATAGATATATATCCGCTGGATAAAGTTATCCACTTTTGAACAACCTGGCTCAGATCACTTCTAAATACTTTCCAAACATTTCCAAAAGTTTCGAAAAAGTATTATTATTATTATTATTACTATTATAATTATTATAACTATTATTATGATTACGATTATAATTATTACTATCAAAATGTGAAATTGCAAACAACTGCACGGCTACAAGCAGTTGCACTATTATTATTTTTCTTGGGAAACATCGATTAATGACGTGACTCACGCGCCTGTCCCCATCGCTACAAGAGATTAAGTGGTATTCTGTCAGACATAAACCCAATCAAACCGAAACTATAGGACTTAACGTAATCTGAAGAAATCTTAACTCTTATTTTAGCAATTTTATTGAGTCTCAGTTGTATTCCATCATTGTTTTTTTAGTCTTACTTAATTCATCATTATTAACATCAATATCATCATCATCACCATTACTATCATCATTACTATTATTATTATTCTCATTATCAGTATTATTATAATTCATATAGTTATCATTCATTCTACCGGAGAAGGTCACTGAAGCTCCGGAGCACGTTTAGTTCACCATTTAACTTTTTCAAAATCAGGGTCAACTTCTTTTAAAAATATAATTAACCTACCCTTTCTTATAAGAATCTTTATTTATTATATTTGTTCATTTTATAAGAACCTAGTACCCGATATCTTATAGTCGGATGTCAGTGTGACGTCATTGTCTACATTTTGCCTAATTAGCATAATGTAGCATCAATCCAAGTTCAAGAT
>JAOEHT020015329.1:0-14817 GCA_025448195.2 Parazoanthus atlanticus | reverse complement strand
CTTCCTTCCTTCCTTCCTTCCTTCCTACCTACCTACTGTTACTGCTACTGCTACTGCTACTGCTACTGCTACTGCTACTGCTACTACTACTACTACTCTTTTCTTGCAAACTATATTCAGATTATAGAGAAACTTTCTTTTATAAAATAACTCAATTCTAGATATAAACACAGCAAACAAAGACGATTTTATCAAAAACGTATTTAACACAGCAAACCACTTGGCAATAGTTCACATTTCAAACTATATCAACAAATGCATTTCAAAGCGAAAACTACTACTACTACTACTACTACTACTACTACTATATTACTACTACCACTATTATTACTACTACTGCTACTACTACTACTACTACTGCTATTATTACTGCTACTACTACTACAACCACCACTACTACTACCGCTTCTACTTTATCCCATTACGACGATAGGTGACCCCACTTAAACCCATCAGGACGACAGTTGACCCCACTGAGTTTCATCAGGATGACAGCTGATGTCTCGTCAAGATGGCAGTTGACCCCACACAGTTCCATGACTCCACTTAGTCCCATCAGGGATGACAGCTGACCCCACTTAGTTCCATCAGGATAACAGTTGACCCCATTTAATCCCATCAGGACGACAGTTTATAAATAAATAAATAAAATTTCTAATGACAGCTCCCCGTAAGGGGCTTTTTAGTGCCATGCTACACACTACAAATTATAAGGGTTAAAAACCCCAACTGGCAGGAAGGCTGGTCAGAAGGCTATATACACAAGCGTGACCGGCGGGCAGAGGACTCGAACTCGGGACCTCCGGGTTACGATGTCAGCGCTTTATACCGCTCGGCCACGCTGCCTTCCTACTTTATCCTACTTAGTCCCGCCAAGATGACAGTTGATCCCACTAAGTCCCGTCAAAATGACAGTTGATCTCACTTAGTCCTGGTAACATGATAGTTGATCCCACTTAAAACTATAAAGGATGACAGTTGACTCCACTTAGTCCTACACTTAAGGGTGACAGTTATCCCAATACAGTTTTGTACAGTTTCATTAGGATGACAGTTGACCTCTCTTAGTCCCATTAGGGAGACAGGATGACATATGTTCCCACCTAGATCCCATTTAAACGAATCATTGTAACAGTCAATCCCACCAAGTCTACTCAACCCTACTCACAGTCGTGAGCTTCACAGCGAACCCAAGTCCTTCTGACCGGATCAAACCATCTAATGTTCAAGCAAGGACAAAGAACACTGTCGAACAAACCACTATCAAGTTACGGGTGCTGGTACATGTAAGTGACAACTCGCCATGCCTACCAATATCACTGTATATAAACTGTTGTAGATGTTCAAACAGCACTCTGTGAATCCGAGTTCCAAACTCTGTTAGGACCGACTCCAGATTCTTCCCATCCAGCGACTCCCGGATCTTGTCAAGTTTCATCCTGACGAACTGGCAAGTCCTCATGCAGGCCTAAAGTCATAAACCATACACCTTCAGCGGGTAGTTTCCGATTAGCAGGGTTCGTACACTTCCAGAATTCTAAAAATCCAGGACTTTCCAGGAGTTTTTCCAGGCATTTTCCAGGAGTTTTCCATGAGTATTTTGTAAATAGCCAAAAAAACACTCTGCAGAAAACTAATAATGAACCCTGCCAATGATCATATTTTTCAAAGCAGAAGAAAACGAAATTTCCCAGCGCGCTACCTTTATTTCATTTTCCAGGGGTTTTCCAGGAATCAGTGTAAAATTCCAGGACCTTCAAGGACTTTCCACGACAAAAAAAAACGTCCAGGACTTTCCAGGAAGCGTACGAACCCTGGATTAGTCATGCTTTAATGCAACAACATCCAAAGAGTGCCCGTTGGAAATTTTATGTTTTCCAATATTAAGAGTATAGACAGTAACACTTCCAATTAACACACAGCGGATCAGATCAGTTACTATCTACCCCAGAAACACGTACGAAGGATTGCTTTTCCGGGTATTTTCAGTTGTATCAAAACAGATTTTCTTAGAAAACCTTTAAATCGATATTTATTAGGGTGGTTTACAGACTGGTTGATTAGTGTAGGTCATTTAGTGGGCCCACTTTGGGCGGGCCATGGATTGACTATTAAAACTTTACACCGTATGAAGCTGTGGATGACATTAAGTACTATTACAACAAAACTGTATTTCACCTGTCTTGCTAATCATGATGTAGTTAAAAAACTCTTGAAATTGCAAATTCATCACAGTACCCCTTACCCCGTTCATCTCACATCTCACAATTACAAGCAATGAAAAAAACATCTTCGTCTTGAAAACGAAATATAAGCAATGACGCCTTCGCTTAACATTAAACAATGTCGTTTGACACTAAAGCAAATTGGATGTGTGCAGTTTTTGATTGGGGGATAGATCAACTACTACTCGTCTGTCAAACAAGTGCCAATATCGACTGACTTGTAGCACAAGTGAAATGTTTTAACCAAGCACTGCAGTGACGGAGTTAATTACCTGAGTGCAGCTGAAAAGCTCATAGCCACTCCCAGCATCTTCTTGTTTAAAATCCGTTTTTTTCTGCTCCGTTGACAGGATGTGCTTGATGTAGCTTACAAAGGCGGTGAGAACCCTGTTGTAAGAGTCAACAAATTAATGCAACCAGAAAGGCAGAGTACACTCTTTAATTTTAAAGGACATTCCAGCTTAATTGCTTCAACTTTTCTATAAACCTGATTCCATGGCATCCTTTTTTCCTCCACGAGCACTTCACGCAAAAGTGAACCTCGGCGAGCAGCACTATTTCACTTCTGTGTGTATTTATTCTATTTTTCTCTAACATAAAGTTAGTCTCCAACATTTTGTACCTTGAGTTCATAATTGTAGTCCGCTGTGTTATACAGTATCAGTCAATAACTGAACGACATTTACAAACTTGCGCATATGTTGCTTTGTCATAATCTGAGTACCTAACTTAACATATCAAAATTACTGGCATGTTTGAAAATATACATGTGTTTAACTAGCAGGTAGTTTTGTTTTAGTTGTTTTAATCCTTTCCTATTTCTTGCCATTTGTCCAATCAGCGATTTGGTGGTGTTTTTAGAAAAAGCAATCTGATCTCAGTTAGCTTCTTACTAGTTGATAATGGTTAATGAAAGGAAGGAAAATAGTCTCCTGGAAGATGTGACTAAAAAGTGAATTCTGCCTTTATAACATACTGCAAAGCAGGCAGCATTCAAAGCGACAATGAACCAACATAACACGTGCAATGCAGTTTAAATGGCGTGGATGTTACCTGTCAAGCCCGGCATCTAATTTTGACTCCATCATTTCCATAACTTCTTTCTTCCTTCTCAAACAATCTGAATAGACTGGAGAAGACCTAAAAACAATGTGACTCTCCGTAACTAAACTTAGGATATCAGTACAACTAGCATGATACTGACTGACACAGCTCTCGCTCAGTAACGACTGCTCAGACGTTGCAAAACCTAAAAAAAGTCTGGAGTGTTTCTCGCCTACAAAGATACCCCCAATTGTCAAATCCACACATATACACAAGTATTGGAGATTCTTAGCACCTGATGAAAAATATTTTCATAGGAACTGCATTTTAACAAATTGAAAGGCCCAGTCGTTTTAAAATCAAGTGTTTCCAAAACTTCATTTTCAATCATTTATATTCTGTTTAATTTCCTTCAAACTATGAAAATTTTTCATTGATTTGTTGTAAGCTATGACAATATTTTAGAACAAAATCTCGAGGAGCTAATAATTAACTATTGTCTCTTCCAGTAGTCATATTTTAAGAACTCTTTTCCAAAATATCGTATTGACAGTTATATTCAACTTAATGAAAATATGTGTGTGATTGTCCAAATTCGAGGTAAAAATTGCTGTTTTACAAAATGGACTAAAAATTCTTTGTCACAATGAATGCATGTATATTGTAAAACCTCAAATTCTCAAAACATATTTTCTAACTTTGCACACTAACATACTGTGTGTTTCCGCATTTAGCTGATTCCTTCCTGCAAAAATATAATTTTAACATTGGTATTTTTAGAGGAACCACAGCCACAAAGAACACGTGTTCCATCTACTACGCCTAATAAAAATAGGTGTGGGAGCAGAGCTTTGCAATTCCTTACATTCTATTTATTTTTACAAAGTTTAAGGGAGAGTATCTTAACGACCTTCAGCAACAAGTATTTTTGTCAGGGTGCAGTAGATCCACTCAACTTTATCCCACCTGTGATCCACCACAGCAAAGCAAATGGCTTAGTTACGTATCTATCAAAATCCGTCATAATAATAAATGCTTCCCAAATAGTTCTTCCTTGTGAAACCTTGCTCACACTAGTGACAGCAGCACCGGAAGGTGAAGCAGAAGCTACGACGGAAGGGGAAGAACGTTACGTTCTAGTGTAAGGCAGAAGGACAAAAGCAGAAACGGAACTCAGACTTGCAGGGCAAAAGCCTCGTTTGAATGATTTTGTGTTGTTGTATTGCCTTTCAAAGGACTGGGAATGAGCACTGTGATTGGCGCAAACCTTCCGCTCCTGGCCAACATCTTTTTGGCTTACAATGGGACGGAAGCAGCGGAAGAAGAAAAGGAAACCTTTCAAAAAGAAGTTTCTTCCATGTCTGCTTCTGCTTCCGTCGCCAATGTAAGGAAGGCTTTAGTATTTGTAGTAACTCCAAAAGTAATATTTCTTGTGTGCAGCTTTGATCAGCTTCTAGAGTATATAGCAGGAGCAACGTGTAGGCATGTGTAGTAAGATTAACGTACCCCACCAAACGGATGATGCAGTCTGTAAAGTGTTTCTCCAGGAGGTGAAATATGGCATTAGCCTGTTCAACAATCTCAAAGAAGGCAGTTTCTGGGATACTCCTTGGCTCCGCATTAGGTAAACCTGTTCAAAGAGAGCCAGGGAGATTATTACGAATTTGCGACTTGGCAACAACAGTGAACGAAAATCATGCTAACTTTACAATTACAGCACGTGGAATTAATGCTCAACTTACAGACATTCGTGTCAAGTAATGTGTGTGTCAACTATATCATAATATTTCCAAGACTAATAGATCCTTTTCGCTTACCTTGAAGAGCCATTTCAAGTGCATAGTCGATGTGCTCTATACAAAGGTAATTCAGCAGCACTTTGTAGATTTCATAAGCATTTCCAGGTATATCGGATGGACTGGACAACTGACAATAATAAAAATACATTAAAATGTTAAACAGCACAGATTTTGATCGTACTTTCAGGTATTGTGTGTGAAATGGACTTGACAGTAAACACATAAACGAGAAAACAATAACTATAAGCATTTGAGGAAAAATCCCGATTTTACTTCCTCCTCCCATTCGGGATTTAAAAAGAAAAATCTCCAAGAACTGGCCAAACAAAACCATTAAGCAAAGTATCAATTGTGCTAGTATGAATAGACTTGTTGACACTCACCAACTCACACCTCTTGAGGACTATCTTGTTGACCTGTACTTACCAACTCACATCTCTTGAGGACTATCTTGTATACCTGTACTTACCAACTCACACCTCTTGAGGACTATCTTGTTCACCTGTACTTACCAACTCATATCTCTTGAGGACTATCTTGTTCACCTGTACTTACCAACTCACATCTGTTGAGGACTATCTCGTTGACCTGTACTTACCAACTCACACTTCTTGAGGACTATCTTGTTGACCTGTACTTACCAACTCACACCTCTTGAGGGCTATCTGTTCACCTGTACTTACCAACTCACACCTCTTGAGGGCTATCTTGTTGATCTGAAGGAGAGTAACAGCGACATGTTCTTGTGATAAGAACGTATGCTTGCTTCCCTCCAATGACTGTGCATGCATTCTTGTTGGTATACGCTTTTGAATCTCTTGGCTTATAAACCTTTAAATAAACCAAAAAATTGGAACTTAGCGAAATTATAAAACACATTGTGTACAATTATGTTCTAAAAATCATTAAGAATTGAAAGCTCATTTTTATTCTCCCTAACACGACAGAAGAGTCAAGAAATACTTTTTGTTACGGTGCAATAAAGTAGCTGAACAACCTAATGGTCTGTTATAACTTTACACCAACTGCAGGTAGTACGTGCAACCGAGTCACGGTCAGCGAGCAACATTGTTTTCTATTATTTAGAATCATGCAAGTGTAACCAGTTGCGTTTTTTCTTGTTTTTTGGCTTCTCAGCAATTGCAATCTATATTCGTGCACTACTTAAATATGGAAATACATGGAGATTATTACTGATAAAAGGCAAAAAAGGATGGATATACGAGGTGAAGATTTCACTGATACAGTACAATACACTTTGACGTTCACTTTGCAAGTAGCATGAGGGTCCATACCCTGTTCCAGTTGTTCGCTCCTTTTTCTGGTGACCAATGGATGCATAGTAGCGGTCTAGCACATAGGAAGACTTCTCCTGTAGGTATTGAAGCTCTGTCCTAAAAAATTATAAAATATTTTCAGTGCACGACGATACACGGTGGCACAGGCACAGCAATAGTCCATCATTTGGTCTCACTCAAGCTGGAGGTCCTGACAGCATTAAAAACACGCTGTGTAACAAATATGCATAAAAAGAGAATAATACAGCCAGGCTAGGTCAGCACAGTTAATTTAATTCGAGATAGGTTTCGGTAGCATTTACCATATCAATACACTGGTCAGGTAAGCAGATCATTTCAAGTAGGGCTATCAATCGACGACAAAAAAACACACCGTTATTTTGTTAAAATAATGAGAATAAAAGTTGTCATGCACCACCATTTCGTCTCCACTGGGACCTCCAATGAAGACAAATTCAACTTAGGAAATTGATGTTTTATGTTTTCATTTCTAAAGCCCATCGCTCACTAGCCAATTTCTTGTCGGGAGACTACCAATTTGTTGTCGAAGTCAAATTTGTCTGACTACACAGCTCATTATTTTGTTGAACTTATCTAACGTGTGTTAAAAAAGCCCAGGAAGACTGCAGCATCTTTTTCCTGACAAATCTCCACACTCTAGCTGACAAGGTCCGTCAGGCAGTCTGAAAATCAAACATGTTATAATTTTTCCCAACACACTCCGATATTGACATGGTTTGTCAGTTTGCCACCCCAAACTAGCTGATTTTCTGTCCACGACAAAAAATTGGCAGCCTTTAGCAATCGGCTAGTGATGGCAATGATTTTTTATGATATTTTGGTAAAAAGACCCCCACTTTTTCAACTCGTCTGGAGTAAACATATTACTGTGTAGTCGATGTATGTGATAAATAAAGTGCTCAAGTCTGCACATTTACAGTATGTATATGTCACAGTAGAAAATACATGGAGAAACACTATTCGGCATTTCAACATCGACAAATTTGTCCGTCTGAAGTAAATACATTAAGAATATCAGGGATCGAAATGCTTCTTACAAGTGATGTATCTGATAAAAATGACACCAACATGTATTTGGTACCGTAAGCGGTGCGTGATGTTACTATAAAAATTTTCATTGAACTGATTAATTGCTGGAGATGAACACCAACTTATAGCACTTTATTTCGACTTTTAAAATACCTTTATTTGACAAGTCAGTATTAAGTTCGGTTTCTCTATGACATCCTATCGAATATCTGACCCAAAAACTGACTCCGTATTTATTTTGTTAGTTCATCGGTTTTCAAAAAATATCGCGTTAATATTCAGTATTCTCACTAGTAAATCGTTTTAGTTGTACGAAATATTCTCACGGCTTCCATTGCAGAATTCTGGATAGACCATACACACACCGTCTGAATAGTCCTTGGACTGGATTAGAAAAAGAGGTCATGGTAATTTGAGTATTTTGTTTACACCCTTGTGATCTCGGTCATTTGCTGTATTTCACCAAAATGTATTAGTTGTGTTCATTCTTCATCTAAAACTAATTAGACCAAGAAACATAAGACATTCTGCATCTATTTTTAAAATGGCTCCAAACCCTGCGGGATCGAGAAACATGTACCCATCTTACTTAAAACTTGTTTTGAAAGTTAAGATATAGAAGACAGATACCATATAAACACGAAAACAACGGGTGTACTTAAAAAGTGTACTGTTCAATCGCATACTTATTAAAACAGCAACAGGTGCCCCGCTGCTGGAACATGTCTGTGAGACAAAAATGAAACCAGAGACCCTAGAATAACGTTTGACTCACTTTATAAGTTTATGATACCAATTGTGGAAACAAAAATGCTCTGTCTCATTTCTTCAAGCAGCACAAACAGACAACAGTATCAGGGAGAATTGCAACACGTAAAGCTTGATAAGGCAAACAGACTGATGGCACTGTCGTAGCGTCAACAAAGACGTGAAGCGGGATTTGATATCAATTTTCGACAACACTTTTGACAATCTTGCAGGAGAAAATAATTAACTTACCAGATGAGTACAGAAGTGGGTGCATCGTTTAAATGGATTAATTTAACACAGTCTGTAACTTATATCAAAAAGTTCAAACTAACTCTGTAACTTAAGAGAATTGATAAAGGAAATTTGTTTGCATCAAACGTTTTGCTTATGCAAGACTTAACATATCCTCAAGGAATTCACATGGTACCTACTGGATGGAATTCTCTCTGTTCTTTCACAGTGCAGTTGTCCTTGAAAACGAAGTGGAATGCAGAGCGTGATTCTACGTGTAGTTATTATTAAACTACTCTAAATTACAGTTACATGTAGGACTTACTTGACATAATTAGAAGTATATGAGATGAACAGATTTCTTCGAAGTCTTTCAAGGAAGTTTGAATCAGATCCAAGCTTGTATTCTGAAAGCTTTCTTCCAACGTCCTTTGCCCTGGAACAGAACATATTGTAAAGCAATGACTCGCCAGGCAGCTGTTGTATCACGGGATCTTTCATTTGTCCACCTAACAGCTTCAAGTCGACGCTTCTAGTCACACATCTACACTCTGTTAAAGACTGGGTGCGCACTTACTTATTTATACTTGTGATTTGCAAGTCATGTAGTCACCACCTCATTGGTTAGAGGTTAGATCTAATGCCTCTGCAATGCTTAACTGTTAATCACTAACTGATATTTTGATATAAGAAACATAAAAAGTATGATAACAACAGGCACACATAGACAGAAAAAGAGAGAGAGAGAGAGAGAGAGAGAGAGAGAGAGAGAGAGAGAGAGAGAGAGAGAGAGAGAGAGAGAGAGAGAGAGAAGAACCAGAAGCATCCAATATCAAACATTATATCCAGGGGAAACCGGTATTTGAACGACGAGAACTTACAAGATAGTACTGTACACTGTCAGTTCGATAAAAACAATATGTATATATATAGTTTCAGACTAACCGGCCATAAAGTGTGAAGAGATTCTTCAGAGACTGTTCTTTGTCAGAGCCATAATTCTTGAGTGTGTCTTGTACATAACCCTACAAAAAGGATACAATATTGTTTAGCTCATAACAAAGGCCAGAACCTAACAAATTTATGTTACAGTAGGGCCCGATATAATGAGCCCTGACATAACAAATAGTCTTAATTACCAGTATTGTCATTTTTAATGATACATCAATAAGCATGACTGAAACTTTACTCCTTTCTCGTAAAATGCAAACCATGTGTGTTCATTTGATCATGAACACGAGACAGGCTCGATATTGTGTGCTATTGTCATTCTTCAGTTCAACAACTGCTAATTGCAATTACTTAAAGCACTTGTTTACTGTCATGCTATCGATGTATCAAAATGTGTTAAGCTCTGTCAACATTCATTTTATCATATAACGCTATCCTAATATATGAGCGTTTTGGACGTTTCATAAAGGTAATGCATGGTGTCCATGAACTCTACATGTAAGTAAGAACTACATGTATAGTACAAGTAGAGACTACAGTTGATAGTCTGATGTAGCTATCAAGCAAGACAGTGTTAGTATTGACTAAACTTACACACATACATGTACAGGATTGTGCTACACTGTATTAGAAATCAATTGTAACAAGCTCTGCTTCGCGTACCTGGAGAAATCCTTCGTGCATACTCTGCACCAGTCTTCCCATCACCACCTCAGCGTTATTACCAAATACCTCCTTCACCATGCCACATACATTCTCTACCAGAGGCATAACATCTTCAAAAACATCTGCTGACCGAAACTGGCCCTTGATGAACAGAAACAATACAACTTTTCACGAGTGTACACTGTTATTTTTGACCAGCACACATGTACATGTTTTAATGCATGACTAAGGTCAAGGGTGCAAACGTAAAGTTCTTTATTGCGGCTGACCAATCAGAGCTCTTTTCTCCACATAAGTTATTTTAGTGATAGTAAAAGTATTACAAATTTATCTTATTATACTTGAAGGTGAAATATAACTAAAATTAATTGCTAATTTAAATTGTTTAAAAAGGAAAGTTAAAATACCGGGGCACTGGGAAGGTGTTAATAACGATAGTAAAAACCCACATTTAAAACGCACCGGTCATCCTGCACTTAAAAAGAGTAAAATTTCCACGTTTTCAGAGTGCGTCTTTTTTGCAGGCAGTAAATAGACAAGTTTTGAGTTATTGAGAATTGTGTCAAAAGTCTTCATACAGAGTTCATGCCTTCTACCACTTAGATGGGTGCAGCATTTTAGTTTAAGGGCTTCTTGATAACTTAGCGAGGGGTACAAGTTTTGATAAAATAAAATAAAGACACTTTATTTATTGAGGGTAACTCATTTACATCCATAGGACGTACTCTCCCATGTGGCCCTCACCACAACACCGGGATTACCCCACTCTTTTCCAGACTTTTTCATGTAAGAAGGGGGCTTCACATTTCCTAGCCGGTACCAACATTTGAAAAAAATGTCACACACAACCTCGATGGGCCGTCTCTGCATGGATACGTTCGATAATATTGGATAAGTACAATGGAAAACTATGTACTGTGCTATACAAGACAATATAGTATTCCAAGACAGAGCAGATTAGGAAGATCTATGTTAGACGATCAGTGGCTGGTAGCAGGACGTGGAAGATGTGAAGTCATTTAGAGGCTTCTTTGTTATCATATCAACATGGTCGGGCCATTTGAGGCCCTTACGAATTATGACACCAAGGGCTTTACGTGAGAACGGACCCTTTCAATCTGTTTACTATCTAACTCACAGTTTCCTTGTCAGAGGTCTAAGAGTCTTAAAATAATCTATACTTCTTGTACAACACTTATTATACAAAATTTTTTGAACACTTAAAATTGAAAAAATATAAAACACTCAATGTAATACATTGACATTTAAGAGTTCCAGAAGTATCTCAGCCTTTATGATGTTAGATGTGCACTGAACTTGTTTGTAGCTAGCTTTAACTCACATGGTAAAATGAACAGCTTGATTAAATTAAGTAAGCCCTATGCAACTTTCCGTCTTTTTCATGCAAAAAGGGGGCTTCACATTTCCAAGGTACCAATATTTGAAAAAAATGTCATACCGGTGTAAATTACATGTCAACAATGTAAATCCAAAATAGAACATTTGTGGCATCATATGATGTTACAGTATGGTCTGTCATACATTTAACAAAAGTTGTTGCTGTTCATAATTACAGCAATTACAGAAGTACTGCGGGGACATATTCATTTTCGGGAAAGAATCAAAGAGAGGGTTCTGCAGACGTATGATTGCCAACCAAAATGTTATTTTAGTCAACTATCCCTAAAAGTGTGCAATGTTGGAGCCATCTTCACATACTTCTACCAACTGATCAACACATCGTGGAACTTTTTGATATCACGCACATTGTTATCATAGACACAAAAAGGTACTGTTATACCTTTACCCATTTAAAACAAGTTACATGTTACTTCAATCGTTGGTTTTTGACAAAACAGAAACGACCAGAAATTAACAAAGTATAGATTTGCACATTCCATGTACATGCATGTCCATGTATGACAGGCGTTCACTCGGACAGACTGGGTCAAGATGGCGTTCGCTCGGGCAGACTCATAGGAAACTTGAGCAACAAGGACGCGAACGTCAACGAGAACGTTACATAACAATAGACTTGATTACAGCATAAACAACTTTACATGGGAATGCAACCAGCTGGCCATCTTTCCATCGTCGTCTGTAGAAAACAGAACGTGAAAAGCTCAATTTTATGGTTTTACAGAGAACATGAGCAGCAGAATATAAATCTTTTCTTTCAGTCTCTGTGCAGCTTCAAAAATACAGCTGGTATTTTTCATATTCACACACAAAACAAAAAGGAAATGAAAGAGTTATACAAACAAGAAAAGGGAAAACGGCAAGTTCAAATTCCAGCAGCCATCTTCGTTGACGTTCGCGTCCTTGTTGCTAAAGGTCCCTAATGGGTCGAGACGGCCTGTCACAGTTGTAGTTTGGTTGTTGTGGAGAACACAGAGTCAGTTAGTAAAGTACTCTTTTCGAGGTGTGTGGGTTCTTTTAAGTCCCCTGAGATAACATTTCAGCAGACTAGACCAATGGCTTAACGTCCCTGTCCGCGGATGGTGTGACGAAAGAAGGTCGCATAAAGTTCAACCCTCGACCAGGCCGGGGATTGAACCCAGGACCTCCTGGTTGGCAGTCAGGGATCTTACCAACTGCACTAACCTCGCACACTTCGGTAGTTGCAATGACTTTAAATATATGTAGTTGTCCTCATGTTATACATGACTGCTAAACTAAATCCAACAGAACTGCAAATAGTGATATACGTAGTTATTCAATTTAGATTTACATGTGAATTTACAAAACTAAAGAATAATAGCATTATGAAATTGTAACTCACTTACCTTCTGACTCTGCTCAATGAAGGTCTCAATACACTGCGAGTAACTCTGAAAATAATTATAGTTTAATGCTTCATGTTAGACTACACAAGAGAAATCTTCTGGAGTACATCAGCTGTATACCAGTGCCGAACAAGTACAGCTCATTGTAACAGTGATGATTGTGACGTTGTTAATCACACTGCTCACAAGCATAACTGTGATACCAGTGATTGCACTACTCAGAGTCTTAAGAGAACTTTTATGATAGCGATATATTTGATTGCACAGTGTATGTTGATAGTCATGTTCTACTGTATGCATCACTGAGAATCTGGTACACCTGAAAGAAAGCTGATATCTAATTATTTTAGTGTACATGTAATCTTGAGTAATTGTCTATGGGCATACGAATACATGTAATGTACCTTAAAAGGAAGAAGAGTTTCTGCACAAGCTTTCATTCTGGTCACGTCTCCTTGATAGTGTGCATCTTGAAACTCTTTGATCAAATCACTCTCAACTTGCTGGTAGTGTGCTGCAGAACAAACACACATGGCCCGTGATTCTTCATTGCACAAGTTCTCTCTAAAGTAAACTAGTGTGTTTACTACTAGATGTAAAAATTAATTTTATAAACTCAGTAAAACAATCCTGAAAGGATCTTACCGTGAATTCGTCCTTTAACTTTGCCAAACCTGTAGAGATACAATTACTTAAGATAAGTCAGAACCAGTTAACAAGTTTGAAATCTGAGTCTGCTTATAACACACTGTAAAGGTCTCTATAATTATACTAAATCTAACTTCACTTTCATCTGTTCCCTCAACATGACACCTCATTACCGTCTAATTTAAGAATCCTAAACTAGGCCTACTACACTTTCATAATTGGATTTTCTCAAATACCATTACTGTATACATGTATCATTAAATGTTTTAGTCAACAGGACTCAACACTAGTATTTTTGACATGGTGGTCATAAGACCATTAAAGCTGAAAATTCTACTAGACAAACTTTGTTCTCCTCTAGTCAAGGTATAATATGACACTGATTTTTTTTCTTTTATTGAAACACATATATATTTATACAATGTATGACAAATCCTCTTCCTTCTTGGAATAAAATCTCTTGAAAATCGTGTAACTCTGTCACTATGATTCAACTTTTGCTTGATAAATTCCAAAATCACTGCCCAAGTTTTCTGATGCATATCAAAATATCTACTAGCCAGTATGACCAGTGTAGGAGAGCAAACCACTAGACAAAATCAGTGATTCTCCAGACAATGTCTAGTAGACTACCGTTAGTGTCGAGCCCTGGTTTTGATCGAAGCATGTGAACCAACCCTAGATCCGCCACAGCCTAGATCTCTCACTCTCACATTATCATCACAAACCTGTACCTTTACCGCTACTTGCAGTTGTCTCTCCTTGGCGGCGTTCCTCTCCGTCCTGTCCCGCTCTCACTCTCGTCTCACTCTCACTATCATATTATCATTATCATCAGAAACCTGTAACTCTTCCGCTACTTGCAGTAGTCTCCGCTACTTGCAGTAGTCTCTCCTTGGCGGAGTTCCTCTCCGTCCTGTCCCCCGCTCTAACACACCCTCAAATTATCATCACAAACAGCCTCTACTCTCACTCTCAATTTATCATCACAAACCTGTAACTCTTCCGCTACTTGCAGCTGTCTCTCCTTGGCGACATTCCTCTCCGTCCTGTCCCGCTCTCACTCTCACTATCAAATCATCACTATCATCACAAACCTGTAACTCTTCCGCTACTTGAAGCTGTCTCTCCTTGGCTGCATTCCTCTCCGTCCGGTCCTGTTCTCTCAACCGCTCCACCTCCTCTCGCTGCTCCCTGAAGGCACGGAACACTTCCTGGCGCCTCTTCTGCCTCCTCCCCTCCTCCTCCGCGTCCAGCAAAACAGGGTCACCCCCACGGGATCTGATACACGGCGGAGGAGGTAGCGGTCTCAAGACCTGGTCTGGTTCCTTTGGGGGTGGTACTCGGGTCAGCTCTCCCTCGGTCTCGG
>JAOEHT020015328.1:0-23615 GCA_025448195.2 Parazoanthus atlanticus | reverse complement strand
CCGTCTTATATAAAATGAATGTTCCTTTAAGGTACTGTTAGAATCTTGTACCTTGATTCCAGAACACCGCTGCCTACCTTTTCTTAAAAGCAGACTTTCCATCCTTCACACGGGCACCTCGAAAGGGGGAGGAGCTGGGAAGAGGGCTTTAGCGCCTTTCCCCGTTAATCACAGCCAGGACGTTGCAAACAATTTCTTGACTCAGAACGACGAACAAGAAGGTATTTCGCAGTTTTTGACGCATTTCCAGCGATTTCGGTAAACCTAAACTTTTGAATAGTTTCAAATTTTCAATCTTGCAAGGGAAGATACGTTTTATCTTGGGGGGAGGGCTGGGGCTTGAGAGGGGAGGGTCATCAGTTAAAATTTAGCACTCAAGGAGAGGGTCATGTACTTTTATTGAATATTTTAAAAGAAAGGGGGAGGGCCATCCTTTCAAATTTGGCCACCCAAAGTATTGTTGTGCTATTAACAAGTGACTGGGTTTCTTAGTACAAACCAAACTAAAGTCTATGTACATTTTAATTACTATCATAGCTATGTCATTACCTTCGTTGTTCTACATTTCAATGTTTTGCCACGACACATAGTTTTCTCGGAGGAGTTTTGTCCTCTTTTGTCGGTATCGTGAAGTCGAATTGCTATCTGCCATTGGGAGATCAATCTCGGAACCTTCTCCTGGATCACTCGACTCATCTAAAGAAGTGCTTGATCTCACAACACGGTCTATTCTGTCACTGTCACTGTTATTACTACTGTCTGAGTCAAAGGCTGCTTCTGTATGCAGTTGACACTCTTGTCTCATAGATGATAAAACCGCGCTGCCAATATGTGCCTTGACTATTCGAGTTTTGTCCTGCAATCTTGTGATATTGGAGATAAAGATTTACCCTTAGCGATATCAGTTGATCTTTGTTATAAAGTTCATTCCAGTTACTGTCATTGTACTCTTGTTGTTGCCTTTGAGCTCGCTGCCTGCTGCCCTCAGCCATTCACTTCTCTTTGCGCATTTCAATCTCAGCAAGGTGTTCAACGTCGTTAGAAACCAAACACTCTGAAACTATGTATTTTTGAGAGAACTCGCCAATTGCATGTAGATCTCCTGCCTTTAATTTGCCTTCTTGAAACATTTTTGTGATTTTGTGCCCTTGGGTGTGTCGGTGATTGGTAGATAATGAAAATCAGAAAGCTTGCTGTAATCGGGATATGACCTTAGTGTCTTCACCGAGGCCCTTTTCCTGTACTCCGAGTACAGTTCCCCTTTCTCGCAGTGTTCAAATAGATCTAGCTTAGCAGAATAGCCATGTCCAGGAACTGCGCTCTTGCGGTTCTTTGGCGCTTCTTGAAATTGCCTCATTAGATCACGATTGTAAAAGAACAAGGTCTCCGGCTTGTGCACTAGAAATACTGATATATATACCGGCCCCCTCGGTGCTGGAGAATCATTGATTCAAAGATTAACTTCCTCTGCCACAGCCCATGCATTCCTTTCCATATTTTTTGCCCTGTAAGCTCAGAAAATGAAGAAGATTTTATTTCTTCCTCTGATAGACTATGAAGCGACTTGTATATTTGCCACTTGAGACTTCCTCCATCACAGAGGGCATAGACTCCTACAGTATGCAAGCATAAATTTAGCCTTTCCGATTATCTTCCCTTGATGAATTTGCCACCTGCACTCCGCACTCATTACACCAACTCCAGGGCCTGCATCCGGTCAGTGAGTTCTAGTAATCGTGGATGTGCAGGTGGCAGTCCCAGGACGGCAGTCATCATCAGCCACTGCACCTTTAGTCTCTTTGGTCATAGCTTGCACCATTCTTATCAACTTTGATGGAATACCGTAAGTTCTCATTATTCTCCACATAGTGTTTCTGTCTACACTATCGAACGCTTTCTCGAAGTCCAAAAAGCAGACGTAGAGTTTGTGTTATTCTGAGCTTTGCCACAAGAACAAGCCAGTTGCGTTTCGATTACATTTTATCTTTTTTCGTGTTTTAGAAGTTCATGGTCTTCTTTCACCTTAACTGCCGAGTAAACACAAATGCCGCATGAAGCGACTGATCCAGTTCAGTCATTATGAGGCGCCATTTTAGGATTCATAATTGCGCTGGAGGTAGTCTAGTTTCACTGTTTTTATAGGAACGAATACTTTTACAATTTCTTTTGTGCGACTCGGGTGACTGTATATTATCCGCCGACTAAATCAAGTTCGACGCTTGACAGTTAAGTGACCAAAGTAACAAAATCGTGTTTCTTCCCAGCAGATCCGAACCTAAAAGCATCATCAATATATTTCACGTGGTTCGATTCGTGAAACTGGACTGTAGATTCCCCATCTTGGCTTTGTGGTCGTTGCAACTGCATCTATACTTTAAATGTAGATCGACTCGACCGCTCTAGGTCGATCCATTTTGGTAAATATATGACTTTTAATTCAAAATTTAGAAAAGGTCATATTTAACAAAAAATAAAAGAAACTAAAAATAATGTGTATAGCAAGGCAAACTTCTGTTGTCAATGACATAAACTGTTGCTGTAAACCATTATTTATTCAGCGCAGTCCGTCCCAACCGCAAATGACTTGTTCGCAAAACTTAATGCGAAATTTTGAAAACCGAAAACTACATAAGACCATATAGTTCATGTAATCAAAAATGGGTTTTAAAAACACTGACAGAAACTCTAAACAGTCTCATTCACAACATCGAAAAGAGAAGTCTATTTAGTCTGAAACGAAATTCTCAAAACTATCTCTTTCACATAGTTTTACAGAGTGTATATAGTGCAGGGTATGTGGATTATTAAAAACAACACGTCGTAATTTATTAAAGTTAAATTTTAATATTTTCAAAATGTATGGATTTAATACACAGTTTAAAAGCCAGAGAAAAGGAAGCCGACACAACATAAAAAATCCTTTGCTTAGAAACTCCGATTCTAAAACAACCAGAGTTGTACTTGTACATTTTGCAGCTGGAAGGAACAAAGCACTCTAATGTACTGGAAAGCTTCAATTTGGGTAAATTGGAAAATGTTTGCCATCAGTCACTCTTCCTGTGTGCTAATTAGGAAAACTGATCTTATTTGAACAGCGTGAACCCACCAATGTACTTTTAAAACAGTTGTATGCTATTGTTGTAGTGTATATAATAACGTTTTCAGTGATTTTTATGCCAACCAGTTGATGGGGTAAGCATAATCGTGCACACTTTGGAATGGAAAATAACTGCAGACATTTTAGGTGCATGTATGAAATTATTTTTCACTGGGGTAAGTATCGCCGTGAATGTCGTGAACATATCAGAACCAAACTGCACAAAGCACTGTTTATTACAAGTAAGAACACTACTACTCACGAAGCTACCTGTTATTGTAATTAAATGTCTATGAAAAAGATGTTTCCATCAGCTCTGTGTCAGGAAAACCAGCTCAATTGCGATAAACAATTTTTTGTTTTTCATTTAACAGAAATCAATCTGGAGAGTAAGAGCTTTCAAGAATATTTATGTGGAATAACTCTGCTCGTCTGAGTCATTTGCCAAATAAACAAGGACGGAAATAGGTATACAATGGAGCTGTGCCAAAACAGGTTATCTTTGATATAAATACTGATTACGAAACAAGATTTCTCCCGCTGTAGGTTGTCTGCAACCCTGGTGTTCAAATACATTGATAGATGATCACTTCCTGAGTCAATTTGGGGCCTACGTGCTCATCGTCATTATGTTGTTGAGAAACAGTCAATTCAGATGTACAGCGATGAGATTGCATCAATGAATTCAAAACTCATCATTTTGAAAATTATTCTCCTACACAAATTATCTATACAATAATGGCACAATATTATTGTAATAATATTTGGGGGAAGATCCCATCGGTGAGTTTTTTCTAACAATTACATTTACCGAATCCGCTGATAAAAACAGGAGAATCTCAAACGTTTGTCTTCACCTTTCTAAATAAGTGTTTATTTAGTTGAAGGCTTACTGGGGACACTGTGGAATAGGACGAGTGAGGTTGAAACACACAAGTGTTAAGGGATTGAATTATAAAAATGTTAGAATTACAAAATTAGTGTCACCCTCTTTCCTATTAACGTTGTTTTTGTAACTGTGCGTTGTCTGCCCCAAGATAATTTCATCAAACCAATTACTTCATCAGGGATATTTTGAAATTATGTGCTGTATTTTAAGACTTACAGCACAATACAATTACATCGAAATGTTAATAGTGTTCCTCTATTTACTGGGTGAACAATTTGAAAAGCTAGTCTACGCGGGAGATATCTATGTAAACTTGTTGGAGTAAGAGTTAAAATGGAGTATTAGGACGCCGGGAAACCCAGGTAAATACACTCTTCTTTATAAAAACGTCTAATTTTGGGGCTGAGGCTGAACGTTCTTAATTTTTTGCAGGAAATCAGCATCAAATGTTCTCAAAAAGTCCTTCATTTCGGTGCCGCGGTCTGTGTACGTTCAAAGACTGTTCCAAACAATATACTCAAATGCATTGCTCTGTAATTAAGACTTGAGCTGGTTATACCTTCAAATGAAGTTAACGCTGTGTATACAAATTACCAAAGTCAAATGTGATATTTTACTGCCCTTTCGCTTTACTTTAGCGCGCGGTTCTCAGAAATATTGATATAAAATTGTTCTTATTTTAGTGTCAACTTCATGGGTTTTGTACCATATTTTTAAATTTTAATATTTATTCACAGGGCCGGTGGAGCAGGCCAACTTTCAAGTATTGAAAGCTCTTTTGCTGTGAGATTATGCTTAGGATGCAGGAAATAGCGTCCTGCACAGCACAAATTTTCAAAATTTCCCGAGGAAGAATGCCCCCGGACGACCCCCCTAAATAGCTCGCGCCTTTTTTAAAAGTGCTTTTAAGCACTTTAAAAAATCCCAGGCAGATGTATAATACATGCAATCGAGTGCAATAACGTTCAGTCTTTTTGACAACCCACAGTTCCTTTTGGTCGTAGTGTTAACCCTTTTTTGAAATACCTGCAAACGGCCCAAATTGTATACATACGTGTACATGCAGCAATTATTCAGAATTATTAATCTTATTCCACACCTACTGATTCACAATACATTTGGGTCGAGACAGTTTTCGGGCTAAAAGTGCACTTGTTGGAAACTATTTTCGATTAGACTGACATATCAGTTTGGTACATGCAGTTCAGAGAATTATGCGGCGAAATTGTTCATCAGAAAGACTCTTCAGGTAGTTTTTTGTTTTTGTATAGTTCTACTGCAGCTAAACTTAGTTTGAAATTCATATTCAAATAGTGTTTGTTTTTCGGTTTCATTAAACATAAAGTAGCACCCGTGCAGAGGCCAGACGTTCTCTGACGTAATTATACGCGGAATAAGGTAGCTTGAAATACATAATTTTCGCAAGAATGAAAGCCCTTACATGACGGAAACGATATTGAATGCAAAACAAAAATAGTACCACAGTCCTCCGTCCAAAAATTCGTTGTTTTTGTCATTTTTCATTATTGCAAGTATAACAAAGAATATCACACCAAATAAAAGAAAGTGTCTAGACCTTCCTTCAAAAAGAACTATATGTATTGACATTTGAAATTATTAAACGTTCACGGTGTCAAATTTAGACAACGCATCAGCTGGCTGGATAACTGTGTGCCGCTGAAATATCCCAAAGAAAATAATTGGGGTTTGACGCAGCCAGAGTCTGAAGAATGCGTCTTGATGCAAAGCACGTCAAATTCAGCAGCCCGAAGGTAAATCCTAGCAATCCTTGTCTAATAGTGCAACTGGGAGATGTTCAAGCTGTCTTTATTGTTAAATTGTATTCCCAAAAATTCCGTATAAGGATGCAAATGTTGTTTTACTAGTAGGACGCCACGAAAACCCAGGTAATTATTCTTTGCTACGAAGCCGTTTTAGTTCTACTCTGTAAGAGAACCATTCATTGAAGTCGTGCCGATGCCATTGGTTGTATAACAGCTCAAAATTTTATCTTCCACACAAAATATTTAGTTAAAACAACTCGATCGCAAGGAAAGATAGACCCTTTGTTGAATAAATTAGAGCATGCTCGACAAAAAAGAAAATTAAAAGTTATGTGAAGATGAGGATCTAAAACAGCTGGGAAGCAATTCGTTTGATACAAAACTGGTCATCTAAAAGTACATTCCAAGCTAGGTGATGCTGAACTTTTATCCTTCACAGCTAAATTCGAGGTTCACTCTCAAGACCGATTTACATTCCATTTCTCGATATATTGGTTCTTTCTTGTTAATATATTCTTGAACTGTCATTTCGGGCCCAAAATCATGGCTATGCAGCCATACTAGGAAGGGAAAAGTGGCAGGGAGATGGAGGGAGCTATGGATATGGCAGCAAAAGCGTACAGAGCCAGTATAAAGTTAGGATAAAATCAATCGTTAAAATAGTCACCTTCTTAAACTGAAATAAACGACTAAGAAAGCTCTGTATACACAACATTTATATTTGGCTTCCGTACTCACTTTTTATATTTAAAAAAACCGTTTCAGCTAAGAAAACTGCAAGAAAAAATGCGTAGAATAGTCTTTCGATAAAACTGACATATTTTGCTCCAGAAATGAACTATTATACATTCTTTTACTGCTTATAAGGAAGCTTGAGCCAAACCTTTCAACAATGTTTGCTTTTTGGTTTCATTAAGCACCACGTACCGCCCATGTGCATTCTGGTGTAATTGTACTGTGGGTAAACTTAGTTTGAAATTCACATGAAACTGTTCTTTAACACACAATTCAAGTGAGGCTGAAAACAAACAAAACTAGCACAGTCGCAGGTCGGATCCCTCCACAAATTAGCGGGTTTTGTTTTTCGAGTTTCTCTTTTCTATTTGGATACTATAAGAACGGAATAAGTGGAAGAAAAATCTATAATGAAACAATTACATACTAATAACTTTATACACCCTCTTCCTTGAAAAGAAAACTACTTCTTGACATATCACTGTGAAACGTTCATGCCTTTATATAAAAGGGATGACTTTATAAAGTAACATAAAAATAATTTGGGTTTGACGGAGCTGGAGTCATCTAGAAAGGAACGTCTGCTTCCTGGCTAGCTATGTAGTAAATACCTTTGGTCGAACACGACCCGGCATGCTCTGCGCGTCGGCTTCGGGGAATGGAGAAAGTTCGATTTTCGGCAGGTAATCCGGCGGCCAAAATGACTGACCGCGAAGAAAGACAGTCTACGAGATAAATTCGCTTGCAACTGGTTCGTGCAAGTGAAAACACTTTCAGTTTCAGGGATTTTGTGAAATGCATACTGCGCATTGTCAATTATTGTTTTCTCACTTTAAATACATTTTATGTGAAGACAGAAATAAAAACATAATTTCCCCTTTCGGAAGACATCACACGGTAATGTCCGTTATTTAGTTGTCCTAGAGATTCAAATTACCTACTGCGGACTTTGTTTCTTCAGTTTCGATTGAAATTCTTTAAAAAATTTCAACTCTTTCCTTGAATTGGGAAATATCTTATTTGGTCAAAGTACAGTGTTCAAGGGTAGCGTATTATTATTATTATTATTATTATTATATTATTTTTATTATTATTATTATTATTATTATATTTTCATAACTGTTTTTGTCTAAAGAACCTGCCTCAAGTGCGTTATGCAAGCATAAAATATCATATGTTTTGGCTAAAAACCATAAACACTGAACAGTTTGGAAAAGTTCAAAAGGAAAACAGTCGGGCGCGACAGTACACAGGATAACGGAAAATGCGAGACTGGTCCACGGATGAGAACGCGGGCACATCCCCGTACAGCGGCTGGATACAGAGCCTGATGCGAGACCGAGTTTTACTGCAGGTTCTATTGCATGCCGAGACTTGAAAATGCCGGCGATGATCAGTGGTTTGTCTGGAGGTACCAAAAGGGTTCAAATTTACTCACCCAATGTGGTGAACAAATCGGCTGCATTTTACAAGGTTTATAAAGCTGTTATAATTTTTGAATAAATGAATAATGAAAGTTTTCCTGCGGGGCCAAAATCTCATGCGGGCGGCAACGAGAAACATGAACTGAGCAATTTTTGCTGGCCTGGTAATGATTTGGGATGTAATGTATGTATTAGATCGCCCGATAGGATATTTTCCTTCTCCTCAGAACTATTTACACTTAACACTTTAAACTGACGTTGCTCTTGTCATGACCGTCATTTCGAGGCCCCTTCTTGTGAACAGGTTTTCCATAAATGGGCATAATTATATTTTTTGCGGTTACATTCCAAAATTGGAATTTGGCCACTTAAGAATTTAAAACTACATACTATTCTAAAGCGCTGTGGGAAGTTAAAGTTATTTAAACGAGAATCTGATTGGAATTTATTGTCGTACAACGTTCCAGATATTTGTTAGTTTTTGGGAAGCCAAAATCGGATGGTGGGTAAGGTTTTAATCAATTAATGTTGTATGTGCAGATCTTTTGACCATTCGCAAAATTCGGCATGTGTCAGAACTGAGGTCCAGCCAGGTGCACTGCTTGCCATTTTGGTTGACAATGTTTGAATATTCAGATCAATATTTGGTTTGGAAGCCGGTAATTTGTCAAACAATTTACTTGTGTGTCACAGCACGGAAAACCTATAGCTAATTTTGTTTGACAACCTAGCTCGCTAGCACACGACCAACTTTTTGTTAGGTTGAATCGAAGGATCGAAGCTCATGCAGTAAATTCAGCAACTTTCTTTGTATTGAAAGTCGCATCATTGGCAATTGAAAGATTCCAGCTTCTACAGTTAAGATCTTTGATCCACAGAAAAACATTGTGTATTACTGTTATTTTAATTGCTATGCGCCATGCCCGGTTTTTGGTCATTCTGAATTTTGTTTTTGGCTGCCGTCAATCAAATCTTATTTCAAACAAAGCCGCACTTTCCGGCAGGTTGGGGCGGTGCTGTCCAACCAGACAATGGACATGTTGGCAGATCTGCGCCATGGAAATACTGGAGCTATTTGCGCTTTAGCTGCTAAACTGATATCCATTACTTGGCGTTCTTGAATTTGGAATGCAAGACGGGTTTTTTCTTCAAACGTGTTAGAAAAACGGTGTTTCTAACGAAAATTAAAGTTCAGGTGCTAAGAAGCTGGATAAACCGTGCCACTGTGCAGCTGAAGGATGGATGAATAGGGCGAGAGAGAACCTTCTTTCTGGTAATATCGTTTGAACTAGATTGAGGCCATAGTCTTTTGACAACATCTGTTTTACTTTTGTTTGCAGCAAGAAGGTTGAGCAAACTTTAAATCCAAAGGTTTAGTTAGTGCTATTAAACATAGCAATTTCTTCAGTTTTCAAGATGTTCAATAATTCTATGTAATAATCTTTATATTTAGCAGACACTAAATCTAATGTTGTTCATTAATTTGCTGCATGCGAAGTATAATAACCAGTGACAAATGGAACTCCGAGATAACAAAACTTAGTTCGGGGCTGATTTACCATAAATATTCGTCATTGGAAAGATTTCAAGTTGGATGCTACCAAATATCAATATTAGGAGTTCGCAGTTTTCACAATATTATCATAGTCATTTTTGCGCGTATTTAAGTACGCCGATCGATTATCAGTTGCAGTCCCGGGCTTTGCTGCCGTGGAATGAACAACACTTCCAAACATGCAGAGAGAAACATTTCATTCCTCTGTTTTTGAGAAGTCACATACAACTTAGTAGAACAGGAGTAAAAACTGACAAAACAAAAAGCGACGTTGCACGATGACATTGATGTGACATGCAGGAGACTTTAAAAATAATATATCATAGTTGTTTTTAAAGATGGTTAAATGCTAGAAGGTCTCGGATAAGTTACAAATCTCGAACATGCCATTCATCCTGTATCTCTTCAATTTTCAAACATTCAGATAAATTTGTATGATATGTTCTGACTGTTAGTTTGATAAAAGTCGATAAACTAAATGATTAAAGAGAAAACTTAGCTGTTCCTTTTAAAAATGTCACTTGTACTCTCTACGTATACACACTCGTCTCGCCCACAGGCTCGTGTGTGTGTGACGCGTGGCAGGACATAAAAGAAGCGCGAGAACTGGGACTAATCAAAGAGGCCCCGCTTTGATAACAAGCCTGATATTCCTGAAGTTCGTTGAGGTGACTATTTTTTTAAAATGGTAATAATGTATTATAGATCTATTTTAGCGATATATAATGAATTTATTCCGTTTTACATTACGTTTTACCCATAGTACAAATAAATTTTTCTGTCTCTCTTTGTTTGTCTGTTGGTCGGTCTGTCTTCTTCTCTGTATGTACGGCGTATGTGTGTGTGTGTGTGTGTGTGTGTGTGTGTGTGTGTGCGTGTCGGTCGGTCTGTCTGTCTTTCTGTCTATCGGTTTGCCTATCTGTCTCTCTGCCATCTATTTGTCGATCAAATTATCTATCCCTCCACTGATCCATCTTTCTATCCATCTATTATTCTGTCTGTCTGTCTGTCTGTCTGTCATGTCTGTCTAACTGGCGAAGTGAATAGGCTTGCTGTTCACCGACACTGAGGATAATAAACAAATAAACAAACAATAAACCTTATTTACAGAGAGTGACACTAATTACTTAACAATAACTTTTCTCCCTTGTGGCCCTCTAGAATTAAATAATACAGAAGTATAAGTGTGTTAGCCGTGATATACAAAACCAGTGAATAGAAGTAAAGCGATATTTTAAATGAAGAGAAAAGTAGAAATCTCTGAAAAATATTGCAAACAAAAGGAAGAATAATGGTTAACCACAAGTTTGGTTACTTAGCAGAGCTTGGATGGGGTTCGATCGTCCGAGATTGTATTGGATTGTTTGACACTTCAGTAATTCTTTTCGGGCCGGGACGAAATTTTGGCGCGTACGCATGCGCTCGAGGTTTAAGATGACTGTAGCCTTTGTTTCCAACATTCTTCGTATGCTTATATTTTTATTGAAGAAATCCGCCTCATGCTACAAGCATGCGTATTACCGTGACTGTCCCCATTTAAGAAATGTGTTATACATTTTAAAAATTTTGCCCCGGTGAAAAGTTGTGACAGAAATAAGCTTGAAAATGGATTCTCACAAGTATCCGGATTGCTTCAGGATAGTTTCGTAGCCCATTTACGAATTTTGCTTCAGTTCCCGGGAGCAACAGCTTGGAGTCGTTGCTTGGTGCCAGTATTTCATACATTCGCTGTAATTTCTCGCACAAAGCCTCGACTTCAAGTCGCGAAAACTGAAGTACAATTCAGAAATGGGCTATTGCGAGACGACATCATATTCCTAGTTGTTTGTGAGAATCCATTTTCATCCAATTTCTTATTATAATTTTTCACAAAGTCAATCTTAAATCTGCTACATATTTCTTAAGGAAACTGAAAATATTTATTTTGACCAAGTTATCTTTGATTTCGGTCATTAGTAAACAAAATGCAAAGCGTTATGAGGGATGACTGCGGTTCTTTAATCTTGTTATCAGCCATCTTACTTTGTTAAACATCGACTTGTATGAACGACAAAATATCCTTGAGAGCGTTTGAAAATGAAAGTATAGATTAGAACAAACCATTCAAACCAATTGACTTGTATATTTTGAGACGCTGTAACTATCGAAAACTATTGGTTTTCGAAACCATGCAAAAGATATATATATAGAAAAATACAGGAAACTTGATCAAATCATTAACAGAATCTATCGAAACGAACCGCTGGCTGGCTTAGTCTCAGAAAAAACCAAAGGTGCACTCTCCCACGATTCTCTTCGTGCTTGGTATTGCGTTTTCATATTACTACAAGTTTGCAAATCGTCAACGTTGTGAAAAGGCTGTAAAAAACCTATAGGTGCTCCCATTAACGGACTCCTCCCATTTTTAAAATAAAGCACTCGACATCGGTGTATTTTGCCAGTTTATCGCTTTAATGGTTGGATCGAGAGAATAAAATATTAAGAGTCGTATCTCTATATTATAACAATCAGTTCAGTGTGTAATGAGTCCCCGTTATCTGACCAGAAAGTATCTTTAATAAAATCCGCCTGAGACTGTTTGGCGTCATTTTAAAAAAGCCCCAAGTGAACTAATTTTTCTGATTAATCAAGTTGAATTACACTGGAATTTCAAACAGCACGGAAAATGAGATGTCAGACATAACAGAGCTGTTTGACAAGTATCAGTATGAGTCATCTACAAAGTATAATTTGTTGATGTCCTGAACTAATTCAAGAGTAGTTCATTTAATTATTTTTGTTGCTTCATATTCTTGTACTCCGTATGAGAACTTGAAGTAAATTTTACATTTATTTTATCTTTTTTATGACCAATACATGTTATATTCAAATTCAAATAAACTGCCAGTAATGCTTTCAAGATCTGCTCTAAATCAAATAGCCGTAAATATGGTAAAACTTGATCAATGTGGATTAAAAATGTTTTATTGGAAATTTTATGCCTAAAAGGTTTAATTTCGTGAAGCTAATCAGATCGCAGAAAATCTAGACATGCAATTTTTGTATTTTTAACTTTGACGAAGTCTAAAAATAGTAGTCTCGATAAGAAACAGGCACATGCCAACCTATATTTTAGGTCTTGCAACATGCAGCAAACGTAACGAGTAATTTTTCCTTCAAAAGTCAAATCATTTCAGGTTGTTGTGTAAGTGAATCTTCGCTGATTTACTGAACTGCTTATGTTTTGTATAAATACAACTTCAGGCTTCAAATAAACATAATCCACCAAATGAAAGACCATGTAGACAATATATAAGTGAATCCTATTAAAACTTCGGTCTTAACTGGAGCTTTCCCCGTAGTTGGAGAGTTGAAATATTGGGTGTTAGTCGGGAAAAGTCAAAGCAATTTAATGTTCGTGAAATATGGCAAGAAATTGCTTCAGTTCATTGGGGAAAACTTGGAAAACAAGAAGTAAATCACCCGACGCGACGAAAAGATTATGACCGTATAAATATGTAATGGTAATAGAACTAAGTGAAAACCGACTGCGAAGCTTGAGTCCGGTTTGTTATCACGAGTATGATTACAGACAGAATTGGTCGACATGAAAACATGTTGCCACTTTATATTAAATATTGCACAGGCAATTCCCGAGAAGAAGAAAAAGAAAAATAGAAAACTTGTTGAGTGAAATGAGGTTGCTGAATGACGAAAGTTTCTCGATTTTGTTTGTTCCCACAGTTTTTGAACAGTGAGTTGTTGTCATGGTGATTATTTTCTTACATGTGATTGGCTTGGGAGCTAAAAAGTCTGATTGTGATTGGCTCATTCAGGTATCCAATTACAGGCTTAACTGATTACAAGGCTTGTAATCTGACAGTTTACAGACAAATTAATGTATAATGGCGAAATTAAAGACCAATCAGATTCAAGGAAATTGTAATTCTTCTGATAATTGAGAGCAATCGGCCCGAACCACAGCATTCCGTATTTAAGGTAAGAAACTTGATTTCCCTCCAGACAGGAGAGAAATCAAATTTGATGAATCGAAATCCAATATCATCCGCTGTATTTACGTTTATTTGTTACACAGAGTTTTTTACTTAATTAAATTAGGCTTTATTTCACAGAACATGTCACAGAAATTGGGTAGCATTTCAGTACCGTACCCAGAGGCAGTGGCCCTTTTAAAACACCGGTTCTCAGAAGTTGCTTTAGTTGTAGAAAACGCGAAATAACACCGTACATTTACAGCTCTCAAACAAAATATGGTTTTAGTATAAGTTTGGTCTCGAGTTAAAACTAAAAGATTTTCACAAGATGGAAATGCTTTTTTGAGAAACTGAAAAGCATGTTAGATTTTTTTTTAGTAAGCCCAAAGCGAGTTTATAGCAACTTGGCTAACTTCAAACTTTGCAGTACTAGATAAAGGTGTGTTTTCTTCGCAAAATCAACGTTCGAGTTGTAATGTTTTGCAAACTGATCAAAAATTGACATTTACACCAAATAACTCTGCTCTTCTGGAGATGCAAAATGAATAGACATGATTTGTTCCTCAAATGAGATGTTGGCAGAATAATCATAACAATGGAACAAGAAAAATATCTGCACTCTTTGAGCTTTAATGTGTTTCATTGGCGAAATTCAACAGTTGAAGGACAGGCTAAAGCTTTAAACACTCGAATCCATCTGCTGTTTGAGCACCGCCGGTAACTTTTAAGAACTACATTCCACGTTTTAGTATAATTAAAACCGGAATTTCTTAGAAGAAATGATGAAAATAAGATTATGCAGCCTGGTCAGCAATATCCCTAAAGGCCAGACTATTATTATTTGCTCCTGTTGTAAAGTTAAATAACCTTTCTTACCTAAAGACAAACAGTATTTTATCTTTTTCGCAACAAAGATTAACGAGTTATTGTATAAGATTGTTTAATTATTTTCGGGATACAAAGAAATACTATAAAACCTGACGGTTGGCTAAAACAAAATGTATTAATAAAAGTACAAATCCAAAAATCTGAATCAAAGTCCCGGGGAAGATTTGCAAGACAGCTTACTACATTTAACAAACTTAAATTTTAAATCGTCAACAAATTTTCATTATGTACCAGAATCCTATATATTTGCAGCTTTTAGTAAAAATTACTAGCGGTAAAAATAATAGCTCGTAATGCATTCTGCGACCGTGAGTCATTTTGTTAATCGTCTTATTTAAAAGTTTGACTGATTAGCAGAAAAAGGGTAAATAATTGCTGTGAATCCTGAGCAGTGAATGACGTAAATTAGTCATTTTCTTCCATATCTGAAGAGATTGATAAGAAATTGTATTTCTTTATGTGTTATTCATAGTGATATGTTAAAAGACAGTGACGGATGCTTTAGAGAAGAGATAGTCAGTGCTTTTTCTTAATTTGCCGCCTTTTGCCGCAATCACTGTCAAAACAATTCTCGTATTCTTGCAGTTCTAAAGTTAATTAAAAGTTTTCTTTTGCAGTTTATTGATTCTTTCTAAAACTAAAATATTTAATGAAATGAGATTTATGGACAAAATATAGGCTTAGACTGCTTGGCGGGCGTTCTACCTGTGTTTTAGAGGGAGAAAAAAGCACCCAGAAATACAAAATTACATGCCGAAACTGGTTGCGTTCATGATGAAGAACTAAAATAAATTTTAGAAAATTTAACCCTGTCCAATTATCATTACCTAGTCTTGTATAGTAATAGGATTTAATATTTGTTTTGTAAGGGATGATATCTATAGGGTTTTGAAGAATTCTAGAATCGTTTTATTCGTCCGTACTTCTGTACAATACAAAACCAAATTTAGCGTTTTCTGAAGCACCTAAAGTTTAACGCACACAATGGCGATTTCATTTCATTTAGTCTGAAATTAAGCACATTCTTGAAACAAAAGCAAGACATAATGAAGGGCTTTTCTGATTTATTGGGGTTGTTTTCGAAATTGATTTATACTAACTTGCAGTGGTGTAAATGTGAAAGAAATACACCGGAGTATTACATCCGTTCTCGGACCAGGTTTAAATTATCGTTCACCGCAAGCAAATTAAGCGGACGAATGTTTGTCATTGTTTCTAGAAGATACCAATATTTGCTGAAGCGGTGGCAACCACGTTTTGTCAGAACGTTGTGAAGTAGAATCAAATTAGGTCCGTGCGAGTATTCCCCTCTAGCCTAGTTTAGCTAATTGAACGTGAAATGTGGAAAGCTGAAGCTCTTTCGCTATAAAGCTATTTTTAAGTTTCAAATAAAGCTTCTTGTCTGATCTAATGGACGAAACGGAAGAATGTAAACTGCCGTAAAGAATATTGTCTTTGAATAAGTAGTAATTTGTCTTCTTCCAAGATATGCATTTATATATGACTTATAATTCGTTCACAATCTAACTGCCATCTCGTAACGTCAATTCATGCATATCCATCGATGTTATTTGATAGAAATTGAACGCTTATATTGATTTTTGTCAAAAGTTATTGGTCAAGGAGCCGGAAACGCGACAAGCCGGCGAGATGAAAGAGAAAACATGACTATTTAGGGTCAGCTCGTTTGAATCGGTTTGTTTGCTTGTTTTGAGGTCTTGTAGTGAAGATCGTGTTAAAAGAAGTGGTGTTTTGAACAAGGTAATTGCAAAGTCACAGCACGTATCTTGTAAATTGTTGAAATGCGTTCAATCTCTAGCTATGACGTTCTTTCTTTCAGCCAAACTCGTACCGATCCTTATCGTCTAAAGAAATTACATAAAAGCAAACAATTTGTCTTCGTTGCAGCAGATGAAAATTAGCCAAGGTTCCAAACCTTAACCAAACACAGAAACGGGTGGACTGAACGTTTGAAGAAGAAGCCGGTGAAGGTAAAAATCATAAATCATTTTATTATACTAACTAATGAGCAAGACTATCCATGTACTATTTGGTGTGATGTATTACATTGCATGGTGACCCCGTGTCTTCACAATGTTTCTTGGTTAAAGCCGTTTAAACTTTTCAAAAAAAATGAATACTCACAAAGAATTTCAACCACACGTTTAATCGTTTTGTTCTCGCTCCTTTACAATGTCGACGAAATTATAAGAAGCATGCAGTTTATCAAGTTGAAGACTAACGATAGAAACAAACTGTATTTTGGTTAATCTGAGATGAGCGAAATGACGAGTGCCACTATCAGATTGACTTCAGGTACACCCCCTGCGATCGTGCTGTGGCTGTACAAATCTATCAATATACGTTTAAAACAGGTATCTCATATAACACTTTTCCGTTTTCTGGTTTAAAGTAATACTTACATATTTTACAGCTACGCTGGCCAAATTAGCAATAAAGAATTGTTCTAGTCAAGAAAAGCAATATGAAAGATAACAAAAAATATCGCAAAATTACATGACTTAAACAAATTGAAATAGGAGAAAGGATATGGAGCAGAGATAAACATACAGCGATACTCACCCAGAACGTTATGTATGAACTTGTCATTACCAATCAGTTCAAAGGGTACTTTCTATCAGACGCACCCTTTGGTATTGATTTTTTTACTGAAATTTTCCTGCTTGGAATCAGTTATTTCTTTTTAATGTTTATAGGTTAGCGGCAAAACTCTTATCGACAAGAGCAGCGCCTTACTTCATGTATTTGTTTTGATGCGCGCGTTCGCGACGTTTACTTTTTCAATAATTCAGGTTGTTTTAGATAGTAATTCGCACAAGCAAACCGTAAAATTGATATGCTGACTCTTCTTTTCAAATGTACTAGCTAGAATATACCAAAACCTTACGAAATACAACAGCAATATAATAATTAGGACAATTTTAGTTGATGTAACTATCAGAACAAAAAATCTCGAGGCAATTTTTTAAACTGAACACAACAAGCATTTAGAAATGATCATGAGCTAGACATGCTCAGTCTATCTAAAAAGATTTTAAATAAAATTACCAACTGTAACTCACACACATGACAATGTCAAAGGTTTTGCGCGGACACGAAAAAGAGAGAAAAAAACAAACGTGTATCGTACAAAGTAAAACAGTTTTTTTATTAAAAACATTTGAAACTAAGTTATCAGCTGTTAAAAATTCTCAATCGCTAAAAGCTTAATATTTTTCATATCGCTCGATTTGGCGGTATTCTAGCTCGGAACGAGCCAGGAAGCAAAATAAAATCACTTATTTGATTATCTAATGTACATTATTATTAATGTCTCAGTTGCCCTTAATGGATTTGTGAAGAATTTAGTCTACTCAAATGAAAGCGCCCGCTTGTCTTAACTTTATTTCATAATCAAGAAAATGTAAGTGCACTTGATAACGTCTGAATGGTACACTCTCCGTCAAGTTCAAAAGTGAGTCTAATACTGATGAAAGATTGTAATAACTCGCAAGCTTCAGTGAAGCCAATATATTTTTTGCAAAAGAAACGCGTAGTCGATAACCAGACGGATAAAACTGAAAGAATAAAATTGAGTATTCTACTGGAACTGCAATAAGAACTAGAGACAGAAAACTAGCGCCTGCGGAAGAAGAGCATTGTTAATTCCTTTTCTTTTCTCCCCTTTTCTTTCCGTACCTTTTCTTTTCTTTTCTTTTTTTCTTTTTCTTTCCTTTCCTTTTCCTTTTTCCCATTCCTTTCCTTATCTTACCTTTTCTTCCCTTCCCTTCCCTTTCCTTTCCTTTCCTTACTTTTCCTTTCCTTTCCTTCTCCTCCTTTCCTTTCCATTCCTTTCTTTTTCTTTAATTCCTTTGTTTTCCTTTCTTTTCCCTTCCTTTTCTTTCGTTGCCTTCCTATTTCTTACCTTACCTTACCGTTCTTTCCTTTTCGTTCCCTTCCCTTTCCTTTCCTTTTCTTTCTTTTCCTATTCTTTCCTTCCCTTTCTTTTCATATCCTTTCTTTTCCTTTCTTTTCCTTTCCTTTCTTTTCCTTTTCCTTTTCTCTCTCCCTTTCCTTATCTTACCTTTTTCTCCCTTCCCTTTCCCTTCCTTACTTTTCCTTTCCGTTCCTTTCCTTCTTCTCCTTCCCTTCCCCTTCCTTTCTTTTTCTTCCAATTGCTTTTCTTGCTTTCCCTTCCTTTTCTTTCCTTACATTTCCTTCCTATTTCGTATTTTTCCTTACCTTACCGTTCCTTTCCTTTTTCCCTTTTCTTTCCTTTCCTTCTTTTTATTTTGTTTACCTTACCTTACCTTTCCTTCCCTCCTCATTCTTTTCCTTTTTTCCCTTACTTTTTCTTTCCTTCCTTTCCTTTCCTTTTATTTTATTTTATTTCATTTCCTTCCTTTTCTTTTCTTTTCATTCATTTCCTTTACATACTTTCCCTTACCTTTTCCCTTTCCTTTCTTTTCCTTTCCTTCCCTTTCCTTTCCTTTTCTTTCTTTCCTTTCTTTATCTTTCTTTTCCTTTCCTTTCCTTTCATTCTTTTCCTTTCCTTTCCCTTCATTCCTTTCCTTTCCTTTCCTTCCTTTCCTTTCCTTTCCTTTCCTTTCCTTTCCTTTCCTTTCCTTTCCTTTCCTTTCTATTCCTTGCCTTTCTTTTCCTTTCCTTACCTTTCGGGTTTTTTTCTTACTTTTTCTTACCCTAACCCTGGACAGAGTTGATTTATACCGGAAGATTGTACATAGTTTGTGGTTGGTGGGGGTAGACAATGTGAGTGCTCCAGGCAGCTATTTTGATTAAGTAATGGGTATCAGTCACAGAGACTCCTGAGAACCTGAGAACCTGATTTAGAATTACGGTTTAAAAAACTAAACTATTGTTGTTGTTGTTGTTGCTGTTGTTGTTGTTGTTGTTGTTGTTGTTGTTGTTGTTATCAAAATCAAAACCACCAAATACGTTCTGTTGTTTCATTCAATAAACAAAGACGTTTACATATTATCATTTACTTGTTTTGAACCAGATTATCAAAAGAGGTCTAGCTTTTGCATGCATGCGAAAGTTAGGAACTACAACAGACAGAATGACCTGTAAATGAGACGTTCTCTCTGGTGTACAACACCTAAATTAATCCCTGTTTTGAATTTCTAGATGAGCTTGCAAAACCAGACAAACTGGATACTAAACAGCACCAACAACATAACCAATCAGACGGCACCTCCGACGGGACGATGTCTACCACCGCCGATGTCTCAAGCCGCTGCCATCGGTTTGACGTTGACTTATGTCATAGTGTTCCTAGTTGCGCTTATTGGAAACTCGATCGTCATTCACGTTGTGCGCATTCGCTTGACAAATCGCGTCCCTTTCAACCTGCTTATAGTCAACATGGCGGCGTGTGACATCATCTACGCCTTTGCTGCCGTTCCGTTCGGTATTCACTACATCTGGGTCAGAGTTCTGTGGTTCAGCGGAGGGTTTGGAGCCTTCCTTTGCAAGTTTAAGGAGTTTGCACTTGTTGTTTCCATAGCAACATCGGTGCTTACCCTAAGCGTCATGTCTGTGGACAGGTACCTGGCTATTGTGTATGTGTTGAAGAGGCCACTTTCCAGACAAAAAGTTCTTTATGCAGTAGCCATCGTGTGGTTAGTGTCCTTTCTTCTGTCCTCCGGCGAACTGGTCAAAATGAAATCCATTGAATACGGAGGAAAACTTGTTTGCGTTCCCAGGTGGAGTGTGGACCAGCAGACGTCCATATTGATGGCCAACGTTGAATTCAACATCAAGTTTGTCACTCTATACGCTGCACCTCTTGTCACCATGGCGATATTCTATTCCTCCATCATGCGGTTCCTATGGTTACGTAAAGTGCCTGGAGTGAAGAGCGATGAGAACGACAGAAAAGTCAAGAAGCAATGCCAAAAAGTAGTGCTCATGCTTGTAACCATGGTGACAGTGTTTGCTGTTGGGTGGCTTCCCGTTCACGTGGTCCATTACCTATCAGTTTACACCAGCAACTGCCCTCTGCCTATGTGGGCGGTTTTGTTGATGATCCTGCTCGCCCATGCAAATTGTGCTATCAATCCGTGTTTGTATATTGTCTTTAACAGCAGTTTCAGAGAGGAGTTTCGCCGTCTGATGGCCAAGTGTTGTCTGAAGGAAGTTCCGAGAACAATGTCGAACCTAACCCTAAACGGCAGCACAAGAACTCTTCCCACTACCATGACTCGTCCACATGCCGACTCGTCAGCCAGTTGTGCCACTCCAGTAATACCCAACAAGGGCGGAGAGACTTGCACTACCACAGCCATTCCTTGCAGACCAGAGGAGGACAGAGCATGCTCTGACACACGACTCTAGAGTTCCGTTTGTTATACTTGTGTGTTTACGCTGTATTTTGCTTTTAAGAGACTTTGTGCGACTAAAAGTGATTGAAGAAAAGGCTGGCAATACGAAGATAATTTAAAAGCCACACCGGCAGTCCCTGAATAACGCATGTCATCGCTGACCATAGCAGATGTTGCAACAGCGAAGAGCGGTTGTAGCGTTACTAGACAAACGAGTTACAGCACCTTTGGGTACACTAGTCACACCGCTGCGTACACCCGTCACGGCACCAGTTGCCAGTCGAGCCACGGCACCATCTGTTATAGTATCACCGCTGACCAGACCGGTCACCGCACTACTGGCCAGTCCAGTCACGGCACTTCTTGGCCAGTGGGAGACCAGTCACAGCTTCACCAGCCAAACCGATCATGGCCGGCCGTACCAGTGGTAACATTAGTCACAGCATCACTGGCCAGACCAGTCACGCCATAACTTGCTACACCAATCACTGCGTCAGTGCCAAAACTAGTCACAGCATCACTGGCTTGACTTGTCACGGTAGTAGCCACACCAGTCACAGCACTATGATGATCACAGGCTAGACTAATCGTGCCACCACTGGCCAAAATAAACTTGGTAGCACAAATCCAATGCTTGTTGTTAGATACTGAGACCAATGGATAGATACGCACTGTGTCACTGTACATAAAAATACACCACTTTTCGCATGATGAAGTGCTCTAAGACCCCTTGTAGGTGCTCGATGGTCCGTCGAGGTGACTAGCACTGCTTTCACTCAAGCTTATAATACTATAGTTTATTTATAACAATATTACAGCAATAGCTGAATGACATTGTCTACATCGCTTATCAATTTACATTTGCATGTTTTAAAGGGAATAATATAATTATAGTTGTAAAATAGAAACCTAATCTAAGTTTAACAATCAACCAATCTAAATTGATACTAGAGGCGAGAATAAATGATTTCTGAAATCCCTGTGTGTAGTGGCGGGTTTGGCAGAATATCATGTTATGTCTTAGGGGATATCTTGGGTTTACATTAATTGCCAGCAAGAGATTATATAGCTTATGCTTAGGATTACTTACAATAGAATCAAAAAGGTTCTGAGCAGCGGAGGTACGTCTATCAAACAGCGAAGAGAGACTCAATGATGACAGAGCCTCTCAGTATGTTAGTTCGGGACCTAGTATATTCGAGAGGGCCCGCCTCTGAATACGCTCGATGTTATTACTAGATAGCCAGGCAAGGCATGGTGAAATGCTGGAAAGGCATATTCTAAAACACTTCTAATGCACGAGTGGTAAAAAGTGATCATGTTGTTAACTGGAACTCTGGCGCATTTGAGTTGCCGCAAAAAATGCATTCGCTTGGATTCTTTCTTTACAATATATACTGTTGAAATGACTGTTCCATTTCAGACTGTTACAGATTATAACACCTAATATTATTGCCTCACTAACGAGTTCGAGTTCTTTACTATTTGTGCTCAATTGACTGCAATGTGTTTTAATTTTTGAGGACTGTATACGTATTTCTTTACATTTGTTCTTGTTGAGTGTGAATTTGCGTTTACTGATCTGATTCCTTCTTGAACGTCTCTACAGTAGGCTGTAAGTAGAACCACCTCGACAGCGGTGAAATTGTCAACGAACTCCCACAACTTGACCCCATGGGCGTTTAGATCGTTAATCATTAACGCGAAGAGCCAGAGCCCCTCATTTAGTTCCTTGGGGATCGCAACTCGAACAGCAGCCCAATCGGAGTATATACCGTTGCCTAGAACTTTATTCTACTCGCACTCTTGTGATTACATTTTACAAGTTTGCTTTTAAAAAATAATACAGTATCTGAGCACAGCTAATTAAAGTAGCTAAAAGGAGCTAGTTTGGAAAGCAGCTATGGTCAGTTCGTTATTTATTCTGTTAACATGCACACAAAAGGGAAAGGGAAAAAAAGTAAACGAGGGAAAAAGCAGAAGGAAGTTTCAAATGCACACACAAACACACAGAAACAAGTGTTGCCTAGTTTTACCCTGTGATGTCGATCAGTAAAAGTGTGGTCCAACATACTACGATAGGTTGCACTGGTACTCACTTGACATACGCAGAAAAGCTCTCATGGTGTTTAACTCACTTCACCAACAAACTCCAGTGTACTTACAGGAATTGCTCATTCCTCGTGACACAAAATATAATCTTAGAAATTCGAAAAGAACTAACTTGTGTTGCTCAAGCTACGCACAGATTATCTAAAACGTAGTTTTAGCTATAGTGGGGCAAAAATATGGAACCTACCATCACAGGTTAGCCTCCACGCAGCGAAGGAGAATAATAGTCTGCCTGGAGGCTATCACAGGTCAGAAACCTTGAATCTATTGGGCAATTTCGAATAGGGAAATAAACCGGATACTATAATGTATATATGTATATACCTTGATATTTTTTGTTATATTTTTATGTATAGTTTTATGTATTGTAATCTTACTGATGATTATAAACTATGTATGTATGTATGTATGTATGTATGTATGTATGTATGTATGTATGTATGGGCTTATTAAGACAATTATTTGTTCCGTCGTAAAAAATCCAAGATGGCCGCCATCAAATCCAAGATAAGTCTGTGTTACGTCATATAAAGTAATATGAAAACTTGGTACCAATTAACTTATCTGCCAATTATGGGTTTGTTACAATTTATAATAAGAAAATTGTATAGGTGGGGAGGGCTGATAAACGAGTTGATTTGATTTAGCCGCCATACCCCCGGTAGAGTTCTCAGCTGAGTTTTCTCGAGCAACGAAATAGCAACAATTATAGGCACCCGCATGGCAACATCGATAGTTTTATGGATTATTTGAATTCATCTATTGATAAAACGCATAGAGAAAACAAAGTGTGTGTACTTATGGGAGATTTTA
>JAOEHT020015217.1:0-14825 GCA_025448195.2 Parazoanthus atlanticus | reverse complement strand
ACAAACCGCGTTAATTAAATCCACTTAAACACGTAAATCCTAACAAACCGCGTTAATTGAACCCTATCTTAATTTTGGCTACCTTGTTGTGATCCTTTTTTAATTTCCAACAATTATAGGTATATGAACCAATTTAGATATTGGGAATATGCAGTCGTTGAATGTGTACAAACCGGAACAACTTCAAAAATATTTTAAAAAACGCTTTTAAAGACATTTGAGGTTTAGATCTTGATAAAAATCAAGTACGTTAAACGTAAGCCCAAAATAGATATTCATATAAAATGAAGAGAATGTAGCCGGTTTATATCTTGTATTTTATTCTACAATAGTCTTTCGAAGTGCAGGCAAATAGCGAATAATATTAAATCCGCTGGGAGATAAGTATTTCCCCTTCTTGCCTGTTGTGGTACATGTCTCACTCGTTCATGGTAGAGTATTTATTTATTTAGCAATTTATCTTTATTTGCACATTTGACAAAGGGCAAGATGTCCTCTATTAGGCCTATCTACCGAAATATGTTTTATCACCATTCATAATAAAAGCCCTACCTTTCACGCTCCGCTTTTTCAAATAGTGACAACTTATCGGACCTGCGAAAAGTGCAATGCCCGGATCGCAAAGCATGATGGGAGCACGAATTTCAATAATTGCTAAGCTAGTATTGATCTAGTTTACTAGGTGTTGTGTTAATGACAGGTACACAGCATTAAATAAAGGGCTCCCATAATTCCTTTCATGCTTGCTACTTAATTTGATTTCACCGCATAAAATGATTTGCTACAGTTCCTGATACGCTTTAGCAATATTTGCAGTAGACTAGCCACCACGCAGACTATTATTCTTCTTCGCCGGGAGAGGTCTTTCCCTCGGAGAGATTTCTCGCGACGAAGGAGAATAATAGTCTGCGCGGAGGCTACAGTAGACAAGTTCGTGCCAATAAAAGTAATTACAAATGTCCAAATGCACATTGCCCTTTCTAGATGTCAAAGTTTCTTAAAACAGCTGTATACAGCTGTTTCAACAAACGCTGACATTTGCAAAGGGTACTACCAAGCGCGAGAGGAATTATGGGATCCCTGTATTTTATGCTACGTACCATCCATTGATATGTACACGAAGGAAAAGAAACTAGCAAAACACAAAACTAAGTAATTTTGATATATTAGGCCAATACCAGCTTAGCAAGTATAGCGGCATTAGGGCTCCCATCATGCTTTGAGGTCTGGTATTACGTTTTTCACAAGTCAACCTTTACTGAAATAGCTGTATGTATATTATGTAGTGTATGCCAAAGCAGTATTTAGCGCTTTTCGAGCGCTCTGATTCGCTGCTTAAACTCTGAATATTTCGTAAAGAGGCTTTTTTGGCGTCTTGGCTATCGAACGATATTCTGCCCGCTGCTGAGAGACGAACAAATGTTGCGAGAAGCGAAGCTCGCATGGCGCATGGCAACTGTGAAGATTTGAGAACTAACTCGCAGCCAAGACCAGTGAACAACAAACGGGATATTTTTTTTAAAAAATACCCAAATGAACAACAACAACAACAACAACAACAACATTTATTTGTCTAAGGAGAAAATTACAAGAAGAGACTGACCCGCGAATAGCATTGCTAATCTAGGCGGGTAGAACAAATATAATAAAATTACAAAATAAATTCAACTGCTCAGCATAGAATCAATGAATTAATAAGTATTAAAGAGAACTGATGTGTTTCAGCATTGAGACTACATAATGTTTTATTAAAGTTCGCAAAGTGAGGTAACTGTGACATGAGGGGAGTAAGATTTTGCATTCCCGTGATTATTTCTGGTACACCTAGATACTCGTTATCGACTTCAAGCATATTTATTAGTAGTTTATGTATTTCATTCTTAAAATGGTTCTTATTTTTATTATGTAACATTGCTGGTAACTGCTCCACATCTTGAAAAGGAAATCTTTTGCAGTTCAAGTCAAAGAAAAAGCAAAGAAAAAACAACGAGAGGCGTTGACAAAACCAGTATCTTAGAAAAAAAAACCTATTTTGTGTTCAAAACCTGCATTTCTATAGCTGTATCTCTAGAAGTCCAGGTTACGCTTTAAAATATGCTCAAAATTCACAAAATACCTTAAATTTGAAAAGTTCTGGGTACAGCAGGTTGCTGCGGCTTGGTTGGCGACTCTTTGTTTTCTTGCTCAATTATGATTGGTTCATAAGAGTATGCTGTCAATCAAATCTCACTTGTGTTCTATCGATACGCCATGTTCTTGGCGGAATGTTGTTGTGGAAGTGAACTGATGATGATATCTTGTAGTAATATACAGTTTTTAAAACAGACTTTGTAACTTTAGTTGCAAGATGAGTTTGCTAAAGAAGCTGACGGGACTATCATCGCATCAGTCACAACCTGCAGACACGGAAAGACGATATAATGTCGAGGAGGGGCTATTCCGAGATGACGGCGAATTCCTCAACCTCGTCGATGTGCACTGGAACAACGCAAAACAGATAATGTCCTTGGATGATAAGACAATCGGCCCAAATGAAAGATCTAAGATTTTAGTTTATCATTTAAGTGAGATTGTTTCTGTCATAGTGGACGAGAAGGAAGGAGACCCAGGGCCGTGCTTGCAATATGTGCTCGATGAAGATGTCTTTCACGTTGTATACTCTTGGAGCGCTAACTTCAAACCGTGTATGAAAGAGATGAAGAAAGAACAGCTTCGATTGTTTAGAAATCTTATCGAAAGAGCTAGAACTCCTTTATTGATATATGAGCAAGTTTGGAAGCCTTTGTTGTTTCTGCTGCACTCGTGCACGATCAAAGTTACGCCGGATATGGAGGAAGACTTTGTGGCTGTATTGAAAGGTCTTTGCGTCAGTGTGAATCGAGACATTGCTCTTCTGGATCTGTTCTTTCTTGATAATCACCCCAACAGCCAGATTGCAAAACTTTCTGTGTTTTCTCTGCTGATAGCGTACGTTCATCGTGAAGGAGACGTGGGAGTCTGGGCGAGAGATGCCATGTTGTTGTGCATGGCCCTTTCTTCAGTAAATGAGAAACTTGGAATTTACATCGCGGAGGAGACCAATTTTTGTCCGGTAAGATGGTTTTTACTGTTAATTTCCACACTGTTGCAGTAAGAATTTTATCTTAGACCTGCATTTGGCTTGTTTTATTGTTTGCAAGAATTCTTTGAAAAACGTAGAAACTTTCGTCTGAACTGCCGAAATTGTTTGCCAAATTAACTCGTCAAGAAGATCAATACAAGCAGTATTTTACTATTTAAATAGCTCAATATAATAGGCTTACAGCCAAATTGATAAAAATGCAGACTTTAATAAAGTGGTGAGCACTGAAATTGTGATCGAATGCTCACAATGAAATGTCAACAGTGAAAGTTGGGACTAAATGTTTTTTAAAGCTCAAGGAACAACCTCATATCGTGACATCTCTTTCTACATGTAACAGGTCAAATATTGGTAAACAATAACGACCTTTAGTATATCTAAACATGCTCGTTGCGTTTTCATTCAGCTGGTCTGTTTTAATTAACTGTGTACAATAACTGAATTCTGTTTGAAAAACAATCTAACCAGCAACAAGACATGTGCACGTTAGTTGTTTGCCACGGTTAATTAGGTCAGTGCTCATGTACGCTTCACATTCAAAAAAACAGCTCATCTGCTTAAATAATTATGTATTCTGCAGTTTTGCTAATGTAATCTTGGTTTAAAGGTGATGTTACACAGTACGATTTTTGACGCAACATTATTGCGTGAAAAATTGATGTAGTGTAACAGGGTACAGTTAACAAGTTCTTTTTTGCCGGGCAACATGACAACAATGTTGTGAGTTTTTGAACACCATTCAAAAACTTGCAATGCATTGCAACGAAATAGCGCTAAAAATTGTAACCATGCGCCATGTTACACGGTCTCAATTTTTAATGTAACAATGTTGCACAAAAAATCGTCTTCCCGTGTAACATCACCTTAAGTCAACATAAATGAATATTTAATGACAGCTTTTTGGCACTGTACTGTTACGCAGTTGAAAGCTAGGGATTTGTAATACTTCAATAACAATTTTGGCAGCGCAGTGGTCGAGTTTGGCTTCCAAAGGTTGTGAGTTAGAACCATGGCCAGACCACTGTGTTGTGTCCTTGAACAAGGCACTTTGCTAAACTTGCTCCAGTCGACTGAGCTGTACTAATGAGTACCAGCTTCTGCTGGGGTCTAACCAGTGATGGATTAGTGTCCTGTGCAGAGACCTCCCCCTCCCCCTTCCATGATAGATGTTAAACAGAAAATCTTGGTGGGAGGAAGGGACGTCCAGGGACCTTGAAAATCCTGGCGAGGGGGAGAGGCAGATTAGACCTCAAAATATTTCCACTTGGGTCGCATTGATCATTGATATAGACAAAGTGTTTAATGTCCTCTCCTTAAGGTGCAATTATTTTTTCCCAAATGCATGGCAAGCAAACATATTTCACATATACTCAGTGGCTCACTTTCCATGGCCATGATTCTATCTCCCTAGACCTGTCTTTTGCAGTGACCCATTTGGGAGTAAGGTGATAGGGGCTGTTGTCTGCTATCTCCTCAGAAGCGAAAACTCAAGATTTAATTTTTTTTGCTCGTGAATATCTCAAGAATTATAGTTCAATACAAAAATGAAACGTACTCTCTGATTTGTCTCAAGCTATCACTTGATTTCGTATGTTAAATTTCCTATTGAACCCCTGTAGAATGAAAATAGGTCCTCAGAAATGTGGTTGGGGTACCCTGCAGCACCTTTTGTGTCAGGTGAGCAAAATGGCTCTCCATTGAGCGCATGTGTTACAACCTGCTCCCTAAGCAGAATTCAAACTGAACCAAAGACTTTTTATGGTTTCATCAAAAATATACTTGCCATATTTCATTTTCTTTCTAATTTCAAACAAAATGACAGTAAGGACAATCATTTATCAACTCTAAATATTACTTGTTTTTCTTCCACGGTAAATTCTGCCACCTTTGATCACTGTTCAGTGTTGGATCATGTGCACAGTTCCAAGCTCCTGTAAAATGTGCAAGGCCTATGCATATGAACATACCAATTTGTTTTAAGCACCTAGCGATTGCCAAAAGACGCATAAAATATGTTGGAACTGTTGTATAATTATGTGATATACTGCACATGTATTCTGTTTGTAAGGGAAAGAAGAGTAGAGGCTTGCATAAAATTTATGAAGAATGCAAAGAAAACTAGATTTCTTATAGCTTGGTGTCTTTGACGCCACTCACACGCCCTACAACCTGCGCTCCACATGTACTTCTAGTGATAGACCTCTACCCACACTGGCCAGAACTAAGCGGTTTGGTGAGTTTCTCAAAGTTAAATATCAGCAATAACATATATTTACCTACATATCTATTTATTTATTCTTTTGACGTAAGCTATGTATAATATGTTATCAATAATTATGTATTTGTAAATGGACTCTTTCTTGTAGTTCAGCCAATGCTGCAAAGAGGATGAATAAAACATTACATTAATGGAATTATATAAAAAATATAAATAATGTATGTTATACAGTAGTTACATGTATGTGTACCTAATGTATCTTTATATTTTGTATAAATATATTGGTTTAAATCAAAATTCCATCTAAACCAACACTTCTGAACTGGAAATTCATGTGTAAATTGATATTGATCAATAAATAACTAGAACTAATAGAGTTTTTGAACTCTTGCAACCATGAAACGTACATCATGGACCAGACGTGAGTACACTTACTGAAAAATATGCTGTGGTCTTAAAGTACTAAACACTTGATTCTGCTTCCATCAGGTTTTGGCAACTGGTCTGAGTGGGCTGTACTCGTCCTTGCCATCCCGTCTTGACATTCCCTCCGATGACTGGTACTCTTTAGAGAGAGGACTGTGGGCAACATTTCCTGAGCTTGTGGCATTCCTAACTTCTCTGGAGTTCTGTAACAATGTCATACAGGTTAGTCAGAGACTCAAAACTGCAAGGTGTGGTCCTAGGAAATATTCATAGTGCCGGAACTTCTCCACATTCATTAATACTTATTGAGAACAGTTGGACATTTTCCTGCAAGAGAAGCAGATACTCGAGTTTGTTGTTAGTTAATGTTTGATGATTATTAGCTACATTCAATTTGTATCTTTCAAAAGAACAATTAGCAGATTAGCTGACTTGTTCTGCAGAAATTTGAAAGTTTGACCAGACATGTTAAATTTCATTACCTAGGGCAAGTATAGAATGAGACATACTTGCCCTGCTGACAAGTATGTCAAACATCGAAAATGGATCCCTGATAAAGCCACATCAGATTAATATTAATTAGTTAACCAGTGCAAATATTTGACCTGCAGATTGCTCATGTTAAAGTACAGACCAAATTGCTGGAAATGATCTATGATGGTTTTCTTGTGTCGGTGATGGCTCCTGCTCTAAACCAGGTATAGTGGACTTGTCTACAAATTTTCTTGTGAACTTAAAATAAAAGTGTCATTTTCACTGTTGATCAGATATTTTTAAAACCTTCATTATTAATTATATAGTAACTACCTATTTAATTATTTAACCTTGATCTCTAGTGGTTGGCTGGATCTTCAGCATACCGTGCTGTAGAAATGAGGCTGGTTGAAATCTAAACATTAAAAAAGAACAAAATGAAGTAAAGCCACACCAAGTTAATGTTTCGAAGCATTGACCTGGTCGACCCTATTTTACGTGAAATGAAAATAGAATAAAAAGGCCTTAAAAAAGAAAATGTCAAAATGTCATTGAGTGTTTTCAACAGCAACTGATTTCTAGTTTTTATCCCTGCAGTTTATAGAATATAAGGTAATAATTTTTGTAATCTTTATTATGTTGAAAAGTCCAAAGCCAAAGGACAACTTACAGGAAATGGTGAGATTTTATTATAAACTGTATTTATAACAAGAAAAGTACGCTTTTTTCTAGTAATAATATTTAAATAGCATCATACATCAGCAACTAATAAACAACAATTAAGATCTCTCAAGCGACAAGTGGCTGCACTGTTTGCTATAATTTTGAAATTAGTTTATTAAAATGCATATTTTCTTTCGCTTTCAAAACAGTTCTTGGCCAGTCTTCAATTTTGCTCGTGTCTGGTGTGGCCTAATTTGGTAGTAATATAAAGTAAAAATGCATCTTTGCATTCAACTAATATTTTGTAACCCTCCACACAATTTCATGTATTTATTGTATTAAGATGAATGGCCATCTTTTTGAAAAGTCTGTTGGTTAGAACTGTCTTAAGTCTGTGTTCTCTTTCTGTTGTCTTTTGTCTGTCTTTTGATGGCCTTTCTCTCATAAACGGGGTTCATAGAAGTTATGGAAACTGGTTTGGCTTATGGAAAGTTAAGGAAAATGAAAATTACTGCATAGAAACAATGAATTTTATGAGAAGAAAACAGAAATGTGACTCGCGTTTGGAAAGCTTGATTGCCATGAGATTAGATTATGGGTAAATAAATATCTTTACTTCCTAAAGACTTCTTCTTTTCTATATTGAACTTGGTTACTGTGCTGGAAAAAGCCAATAAAAACATGTCCAAGATTAGGTCATAACTACTTAACGTCATGGAATTTCAAAAGGTCAAAAGAGCACTAACCCTGTTTTATGTCATTGTCTTTTGGGAACAAAGAAAACTTTTTGTTTTGACAAATCCTCTAGGACTACTACCTGGGGGGGGCAAGGGGTACTCAACCTAAATTTGGGTAGGAGGGTTCTGCCCAGACACTCAAACATGAGAAAAATTTTCACAAATTCATACCCTGTTCATGATTTTCAGTTCAAATTTCACACTTTATTTGCTAAAACTCATAATTTCTAGACCCTGTTTATGATAAACTTTCGAAAATCCACAAATTATATCATTACCCTGTTTACAGTATGATCAGAAGGTCGAAAAAGTATACCCTGAAGCCAAGGGCGGCACGTCCCTGTATACATGTAGCTTATATATTGTAGTACCCCCGGGGACAACTAGTAGATCTGACTACTAGTGACAAACGACCTTCTTATTAAAGCTGGCTCACTTTTGTTTTTCCAGTCAGCAACAGATGCATTGATTGCGACAACAGCATACTTGGATTTATTCTTAAGAAGCATCACAGACTCCAACCTGATGAAAGTGTTTGTGAAGTTCATATTGACTGCCACAGTTGACGGTCTGTCAGTACTCGACACAATGATATCCAGGATCAGTCATGAGTCACAGGTATTGACTGGGAAGGGCAGGGAATTGGTATAATTTTGAGGTCAGATTTTTTCCTGTTGTATTATTATTGAATTACCGTATACAATATTTTAACCATAATTCTTGTATGAATTAATCCTTAATTAGACAATGAAAGACTGGAATATCAAATCTACATGTAATTTGATATTTAGTTGATATTGTGGGCTGATATAAACACGTATTAAGTTGTACTCCACTGTGTTATCCAATGAGAACAGGTAGATTTGCAGATTACAGCATTGCAGCACTACAAGTTTATCACAGTAAACATTATTAGTGACGGGCTAATACCAGGAAGTGATTTGCAAGAATGATATGCTTCCACTTTCATCAGAAATACAATCGTGTTTTGTGCATTTTCTCTTGGGTTTAGGGAGCCATGTGAACCCCCTCCCCCCCTCCTGGATCTGCTGCGTGGTGCAAAGACAAAGTGTCAATTATTATAGGAAAATGGATATGATTATCTCCAACTTTAGGTCATTCTACCTGTCTAATGCTGGTTGTACATTATTTATGGTCATGATTGCCGTAATGTTTTTTGCAGCTAGCAGTTGTCTGCCTGGGGTTCTTTCATACAATTCTCGACTTGAACTGTGAAGACATTGTGTACCAGCTGGTATTAAAGTAAGTGAAGAGTAGCTTCTGCATCATTAATACAAGATAACATATTTGGTTAGGATTAGGGCTGGGGTTAGGGTTGGGGTTAGGGTTAGGGTTGGGGTTGGGTCTGACATCTAATTAATCAAACAGGGTTTGTACTGGGGGGATTTGTATTGGTCGTGAATGTAAAACCTGGAAAATCAAAATTAAACATGGAAAGTTGTGAAAGTCATATCTGTGTGTGTGTGGAGTAAGTTGTATTGTGACTTCATGGCAAACAACTGCATGGTCCATCAGTTTTGGGACATTTTCAGAATTTTTTGGTCATTGGTTTTCAAAAATATGAAGGTTATTTGTAGTACATGTACAGTGTTTCAAACTTTTAATCATATATTTTGGAAAATTTTAGTTAATTTTAAGAAGGAGTTTTGTTTATTTAGTCTTTTTTTACAACTTCTATTATGTGTATTTGAACATATTTACTCACATGTCAAATAATATTGCAATGGAAATGCCTTATTTTTATTTTTAACTGTTTCTTCCTTTTGTACTTATGAATGTGAATTATTGGAACAGTAGGAACAAGATAAATTTTAATAGTGAAAAGTAGTCATGAGAACAAATAACCTAAGTACCAGGTTCACCTAGGAACAAGACACGTTTCAGTGAAATAGTCATAGAGATAATCAAATTCACATCAAAGCCAGTGGAAAACGTCTCCAGTGGTATTCAGACGACCTTCTATATTTCGGGGTTCGTACAGAGTCTGGAAAAGTAGAAAAAATCTGGAAATCCAAAAATCTCTGGAAAGTATGGAAAAAGTCTGGAAAATAAAGCAAAGGTCGGGATAAAGTCTGGATTTCTGGATTTTTTCTCAAAAATAATAATGAAAAATTTGGGCGTTATTTCTGCTGTAGACGGAGTAAACTCCGCAGCAGAAATAACACCCAAATTTTTCATTGTTATTTTTGAGAAAATATGCTAAATGCTCAAAAATTATCTAAAACATCGGATGTAGGTCAATAAAATATCTAAAATCTAGGCTTTTGTGTGAAATGGCAACAGTTGTAATACTTTTATCTATTAAAATCGACTACCTAATTATGAGGAAAAAGGTCTGGGCAATGGCTGCAAAAGCTGCTGTCCCATAAGTCTGTAATTTTGCATTCAAATGTTTGTACGAAGCCTGGTATTTGCTTTAGCAGGGTCGCTTTAACCAACTTACCTGTGTCCCTTATTGTAACATCTAAGCAGTTAACTCTATCTGTGTATATGTGTCTTTACAGGTTTCTTATTCCTTGCTCACACATCCTGACAAGTCAGAAGCGTACAGTGAATGAGGTGGATTTTTACAGCAAGAGTGCATTTAAGTTCCTCTCACTCACTCCTAGCTGTTGTCAAGGGTACCACACCCCCGAGACCCCCCTGTCCCCGTACTCCTCAAATGAGAGCCTTTCAAAATCAACAGAAAAAGTGAAAATTGACATGAAGGGTTGCAGTGATCTTGTGTTTTATCAGTCGCACCTGCAACCTTTGCTTTACGCTGACCTTGCTAAGGATTATATGGAGTACCTAGCTGACGCACGGGCCGCAATAAGAGACTGCCGCCTGAGGTGCTTGTGTTGGTCACACCCATACAACGGTGAGGACCCACCGTGTACCGAGATCACCTTCTCAGATCGCTACAGGTCAACTTCTAGCAATTCAGTGTCTGCTTTGAATGGACATTTGCCCAATCGCAGCAATTCAGACATTTCTGCGAACTTGAAAGTGTCACATGAACTCCCCAGATCGAGGTCAACGACAGATTTTGAGAGAAATAAAACGGAAGTTGACCTTGGATATTTTATCAAGACCTTGTTTCAGAAGCTGGAGAATATGCCACAGAACTCGTTCTATGTAAACATTGTCCTGACGGGAGTACTGACCAGGCTGGCTCACTATCCACAGCCTCTGTTGAAGTCATTTCTTTTGAATTACAACATGGTTTTGAAACCTGGTGTGCGGTCACTATTTCAGGTATGTCAATCAGTCAATCATTACATTACTTGCAAAACATTTCGGACGAGTTTATTTTCGGAAAAAAAGAGTGTCCGAAAATTTTAATCGTCCGAAATTTTTACCGTACAGTATAAAACGTATGTGTACTTTCCTGGGTAACTCCATTACAATCATCTAATGCCAATATACATGATCTAGTGGCATTAGATGATTGTAATGGAGTAAGCTAGAATTCGAATAAAATTTCGCTCCGATGAAGCACTCTTTTATTGAAAAGGAAAATTCGGTTTCTTTAATTAAAAAAAATACTAAAACACAGTACCTTTCTCTTGCGCTGTTCTTCAGTATGTTTGCAAAACCTTAAGGGTACAGTAAAATTATTGCTTTTACCGCTTCTCTTTAAGTCTTAATCATGTTTTGCGACGCAAATTTACGTTTGGTATGTTTCAGGAAAATGTCCAAAATTTTTATCGAAGTGTCCCAATTTTTTGTTCGAAATGTGTCCGAAATGAGGCAAAAAGTGTCCGAAAATTAATCGTCCGAAATGTTGACGTCCGAAATTTTTGTGCAAGTAATGTACCTGGTAGTTGTTGAAGGTTTGTGTATGTATGGAAAATACAAATGTGCAAGTGATGCATGGCATATTCCACGGCACCTTATTCGGAACCATTACATAACTAATAAGTTTATCCCATGCCTATGTTTTCGAGAAAGTAAAGAAAACAGTGAAAAAGTTTGGAAAATCTTCAGAAGTTACCGAAAATTTTGGAAACAGTCCAAAAGGTTTTCTAAAGTTGGGAATATTTTCGGAAATCTTGGGATAGGATACAACACAGCACAGCATGGTACAGTACAGCATATCACGTCACAGCACAAAATAGCACAGCACAGCATATCAATGCACAGCTTATCACAGCACATCACATCTCAACACATCTCATCACAGCACAACATATCACAGCAAATCACAACACAACACATCACATCACAGCACAACATATCACAGCACAACATATCACAGCACATCACATCACAACACATCTCATCACAGCACAACATATCACAGCACATCACATCTCAACACATCTCATCACAGCACAGCATATCACAGCATAACATATCACAGCACATCACAACACAACACATCACATCACAGCATATCACATCACAGCACAACATATCACAGCAAATCACAACACATCACATCATAGCACAACATATCACAGCACAACATATCACAGCACATCACATTTCAACACATCTCATCACAACACAACATATCACATCACAACACATCTCATCACAGCACAACATATCACAGCACAACATATCACAGCACAACAATCACAGCACAGCATATCACAGCACAGCACATCACATCTCAACACATCTCATCACAGCACAACATATCACAGCACAGCACAACATATCACAACACAACATAACATAACATAGTACAGCACAGCACAGTACAGCATATCACAGAACATCACATCACAACGCATCTCATCACAGCACAACATATCACAGCATAACATCACAGCACATCACAACACATCACATCACATCACAGCATATCACATCACAGCACAACATATCACAGCACAGCATATCACAGCACATCACATCTCAACACATCTCTCATCACAGCACAACATATCACAGCACAACACAATACAGCACAGCATAACATAGCATAGCATTGTATACTTAGCTTTGTAGTACCCCATACTAGAGAAAACGTTACGGAAAGGGAAGTAATATTGTAGCTAAAAGCTAGCCAGAGAATAAAAGATATAGTTACCTAATTGGTAATCACATTAGGCCAAATAATAAAAAGTGTAGTTTTAGGGTAGCCCGGTATGTGCAAGTTTTTTTATGTTTTGAAAACCTTTTACTGTAGCAATCCTATTGAATACTGGCACCTTAACCCAATCTTACGTGGAGGGGTGGGAGGGGCAGAAAGTTCCCGCGCCATATTCACACCTCTCTAAAAAATGCCGAGGATCAGAAAGCATAGCTAAAAACCATGCGTGTTGGTTTGTTTCTAGACCCTGAGTTCGATCAAGATCAGAGTAGAGAACACAGTGAATCAAGTTGATGGTGCTGCAAAGCTTCTCAGACGAGCGAGAAGGAACCTGATGAAACGAGAAGAGAAAAGCAAACAGAGTATCCGGAGTGTGGCGGCAGAACCAAGAACGTTTAAACCATTAGGTCACTCTCACTCGTATGCAGCACCCAGCTCTCCAAAGGTGCTTACGCGACAGAAAACAGACTCGTCTCTACTGCAGGGGCTTAAGCATCTACAAGATGGTCCCCCGCCGAGGGCATTTGGCCGCCCGCTGCTAAAGCGTAGCATGACTGTTAGTAGCACATCGCCTCGCAGTTCAAGTAGCTTGTCGTTAAGCAGCTCGTCAGACAGTGAAAGCTTCGGATCAGATAGTCCCCTGTTTGGCAGCACTGCAGACGTTAACGATGAAGAGTCTGCTAAATTGGAACCTGTGAAAAACACCAACCTAAAGAACCAAGTGCAGGTCAGGTCGAGCCCTGTCAATACCTCTGGCAGGATCTTCAAGAACACTTACAAGAGGAAGAACGCCAAGGGGGTAAAGAATGCTATATACTGTGCTGTTGTGATGGAGGAATGGTTGAAGGAATTGGCAGCTATTTCACAAGAACACACACTGACACCTTGTGCTGACATTGATCTTAACGGTTTTACACCCGGTTCCTGATAATGGCTGACAGACATCGTTGCAATGTAGAGGCTCATTTTGCCTAGCCGGGAAGGATGCCCTCGAAATGTTGCTTAGAAGGGTGGGCGGTATTGGGGGATGCCATCAAAATGGTTCTTGGTAGGGTAGGGTAGGTTAGGGCCGGTGGGTTGGATAAGGATTTTAATCTTTGCCATGAGAATCCCCGGTAGGGTTAATTTTCTTGGAAAGCGGCTTTCCGAGGGAGGTAACCCGTTGAGAAGGAAATAATACAATTAATTAATTAAATAATTAAGTAATTAATTAATTTGGTTGTCGCATACATCTTCGCACATGTTTTGACTGTTTTTGTATCAATCGTACTTGGACACTGAAACAGGTCGGGAAGGTAAAAGCAACAAATATATTTACAAAATGTGGCAAAATATTATTCTTGGAAACTGCCAGCGATCGCGAGAGAAACGAATGGCTTTGAGGAAAACCACCCATTGACGCATGAGCAGTAACAATAGCCAGTGACACACAGTCCATTTTCGTACCCAGAGCCCACGCGGGCTTTGGCCGTAAGTGGGTGCGTGGGCTCTGCATACGAACAGGAACACAGGCAAGCACTCATTGAAAAGATATTGGAATGCCATATTAGACATTCCTCAAATCAGGCTGGCTCCCACGGCCCTTCGTTTCTGCCAGATGAAAATGGTGGTTAGGTTAGATTAGATTCAATTAGGTTAGATTATTGTACTGCCAGCGTCTATAGAGCGGGACTTATAGGCACACATGCTGAATGCTCTGTTTTTCACGGCCAACCTGACGGCGAAAAAACATACCATATCAACTGTTGCTCATCAAACCACGCATTTTGCTTACACAGCTAGTCCTCCCGAGGTTAAACGTTTGCTGATAGTTGAAATATACTTTCCAACTTCAAACTGGTCAAAGACCCGTGTTTAACCGATTGGTATTTTTAATGATAGAGGATTTTATTCCGTGAACCTTTTATAATTCCCAAGAAAACATTTTATCCCAATACCGCTAGGAATACGATTTGGGGGAAGATCATTTTATGATGCAATACTGATACAGGTTTGGATTTAGCGAATGTAAACGTAAAGCTGTTGCTATGGCAATGGTTGTTTATATACGAATGTTTTGGTTTGACTCTCCTATACGACCCTTAACCCTTAAACGTTTAGGCCTTTTGGAGACACACCCACGGTTCTGGGGGGGGGGGG
>JAOEHT020015106.1:0-14825 GCA_025448195.2 Parazoanthus atlanticus | reverse complement strand
AAGGAAGGAAGGAAGGAAGGAAGGAAGGAAGGAAGGAAGGAAGAAAGAAAGAAAGAAAGAAAGAAAGAAAGAAAGAACGTGAAAACACGGATCAACTGCAATATATTTATCGTATTTTATGAATAGACGAACATTGGTCAGAGAAACCTGATTCTTTGATATAATAGTCCACACTTTCAGAGCTAATTTGGCTGCCGCGGGTATACTCCAAAACATTTTTTACTTTATGGATAAATGCCTACCTTAAGGGTACGGTTGTTGGGTCAATTTGGTCTGGAGTAAGGTATACATTTTGCCGATACACTACGGAAAAGGGTATGTTTTTGCAAAGAATCCGTGGACCATAAGTTCTCTTATCATTGTCTTACAGTTTGCTCCAAGATCGGTCTGAAATAGGGTACGGTATCGATTTCTTCAATTTGGTCTGAAATAGGTTATAGAAAACAGATTTGTTTAGGTCTACAATACGATCCGGGTTTTTAATCTTGAACAGCACACCCCACCCAAAACGTGTTTGAGTACACACCCCCCAACTCACCCCACCTCCACCCTTAAAAACTTAGCGCAAAAGGGCGCCTCAGCGTCCCACGAGGAACAGAATCGTCGTACTTAATGCCGATGGATGTGCCACAGTGCTTCATAACCCGAAAAGTTTCAGTTTCTGGCCTATTTAGTTCTGATCGATAACTCCTTCCAGTTGAGCACCATACAAGTGTACACATCCGTTTGTAAAAATGCTGCTTTTCATGATATATTTACAGTCATGTTTTTTCCTCCATTTTTCCTGATCGCAAAGCAAAAATATCGTTGGGGCAATATATAACTCAATCTACGTATACGCGTAGATTGAGGTACCAACGAAAAAGCAAACAAAAAATGCCATTCATATATAATACTTTGCTAATATCACTTTTGCTTCTCTTTCAGTTAGAAAGACCAAGGCCTGAACCACGGGTATCAACAGTTAAATAATGGGACCCGAAAATGCGTGTATTAGATTATCCATACGAAAATCAATGCAAAAAAAGAATATTTAAAATAATACATATTGCGTTTGTTAATGTGTTTTTAAAAACTTAGACTTTTTCTTTACACTGATTGCTATGATACATATTTGATGTAACATCCGTTCTGATTGAATCGTGCTCCCTCATCATTAGGAGTTATGGTAATTGTAATTCCCAACTTTGAGGAATAAAAGTTATGATTATTAGTTAATATTAATAAATAATTAATGATTAATATGAAATTAATAATTAATTAATTAATATTATTGTTATTATATATATATACTTACATTTATAATTATAATTATAATTATAATTATTAGTTAGTTTGTGGAAGCAATGCTCTCGATCTTTCATTCCCATGCTCCCTTCCGTTGTAAGAACCTGAGTCTTATTTCGTCCATATTATAAAACAGTTAAACGGCTTGCTCCATGCAGTTAGCAGTAAACACGCAAAGAGTGACGAAAGTACAAAAGAACTCCTTGAGTGATGCAGTCACTTTATGCATGCTTTACACTTTTTTATAAGAATGTTGAGTCTCAAAATACCAAAATTAAGAACATTATTAAGAACACACCTACAACTTTGGCTAAGAACGGAACATTTATTCTTATAAATTTTGAAAATGGTATGGAAAACCGCTACAAAATATCTTGAGAGAGCAGTGCAATTCCACGTTTGGTATTGGTGAACAGGCGATAGCAATGTATTTTAGTACATATTTGAAACAAGTTAGATGTTGGGAACGGCCTGATTGAATGCATCTATAACGGCATAATTCCAAACAATCTTAAGAACACTTTTGAGAACATTTCGAGGTTGAGTTAAGAACATTCAGAACATTCAGCCTCAGCCCAAAAAATAAACGTTCTTATAGAAGAAAAGAGTGCATCACTGCATGGAGCATAGTCGAGGTTCTTCTTACAGTCAATGGAAGTAATGTGAGAACTGGACCCACAAGCTCTTAGTTGTAATTTCCAAGATTGAGGCGAAGTTTTAGGCAAAAGTTCAAGACATATTTGAGCAATGTGAAGACGGCGGCAAGTCGGCGGGTCTCTCAAGCTCTTATTATAGAATCATTTATTTCCTTCCACGCTTAGATCAAAAATCCATAAAAGATAAAGTAGTTGTAACACGATGCTTTTTCCAAATATCGAAATAACGGGTCCAAAAGAATATTTAAGTGCAAATTAGAGCTTTTTCATCTTCTTCACCGAGAGATGGTAGCAGGCGTTGAGCTTTCAGTTCAAGTATTTGAACTTCCAGTCTGCAATTTTGAAGACTACAACGAAACGTTTCTGGTTCTCACGTTACTCCCGTTGGCTGTAGTTATTGAATTAATGCGGAGGAAAACAAAACAAACTTCGAGTTTAAATTAATTTATTATTTTATAGAAAAAGGAAGGTTATTTTTGGCAATATCCTTTTTTGTGCTTGTTATTTCCGGAAAATCCCAAAAAAACTCGCAAAAATTGAGTCTTGCAACCTTATACATTATAACTTTACTACAAGTAAATTTCCTAAGGCTCATGCACTTTGGGGCCCACTCCCGAAATGTTGGGGATAAATGAAAAGAAGCCAGAACTAGGGGATGAAAAAGAAAAAAAATCAAACGGGGTGATATTTTTTCTCCCTATTCCCAGCTACTCCCTTCACTTTCCTTTCTTCTTCATTTTCTCCCAACGACACATATATCAGGTAATAAAGATGCTGAGGATTTTTTTAAATTTGTAAGTTAAACGTGTCTATTAGAAAAACATCTCAATAGATTCATCTTTTTCTGTTGATCGATAGTTTACAGTTAAGCGAAATTGCATTGAAGCTGGTTCATTTTTTATAGACCTCGTTCTTATTTGCAAAACGTATTGAGCAGAAAAGGGATGCTTCAACAAAGGGAATAAAAACAAAAATCAAAATGTTTATCATTAGCTTCAACGTAAACCTTTAAAGTTGCAGGTTAAAGCTATTATTTGTCTCTATCAACAGTTGTTTATTGAAGAGTCTCGAACTCTTCTCCATTCATTTCCTGATCAGATTTTTTCATCATTTTTGGTGCTCGGTTCTTTCTGGTTGTACAATCAAAGTTCGACCTGTGTCGATCACGTGACGAGGGACTTGAAAAGCCACGCCCACACTTTTCACAGGTGTAAGGCTTTTCACCTGTGTGCATGTTCAGGTGGAATTTCAGTTCGTACGACTGCGCAAACGCTTTTCCACAAAACTCGCAGACGCACGGTTTCTCCTTAGTATGCGTGCGCCTCACGTGACTATCATGTGCCGCGTGGGATGCAAAGGCCTTGCCACAATGTCGGCATTTGAATGGCTTTTCTCCACTGTGTTGGCGGATGTGCGTTCTCAGGATGGACGAAGCCGTGAACGCCTTGGTGCAGTAGGGACACTTGTAAGGTCTTTCTCCACTGTGCACCCGTAGATGTTTATTCAGACTCGAGGACTGTGAAAATCGCTTTCCACACTCGTTGCACTGATGAGGGCGGTGTTTCTCGTGCACGTGTAGAATGTGTATGCGAAGGCGGTCACGTTTCTCGAAGGATCGGTTGCATAAGTGGCAAGGGAACTTACGGTCTCCTTGGTCAACACACCGTGTGTACTTGAGATGTTTATCGCGGTAGTACTTGTAAGCAAACACCTTGCCACAACGGTCACACGCGTAGTTCTCTCCTGTTATCGACCAGAAAGGAAATTAATAAAATTCAATACCATGCCATGCCATACTATACCATACCATACCATACCAATCCATACAATACCATGACATTTCGTACATCACATCACATCAAACAACACAACATCGCATCATATCACACCACATCACATCACATCACATCACACCACATAACATTACACACACCACATAACATTACACACACCACATAACACCACATAACACCACATAACACCACATCACATCACATCACATCACACCATATCGCATCACATTGCATTACAATACATCACACCGCACCATATCTTATCATATCACGTTGCATAACATTACATCACATTATATTACATGCTTTGACATGACAATGACATTACATTACATTACATTACATTCATTACAGTGCATAATGTGCAAGAAAAGACAAGAAAAAACAAGAAAAGACAAGACAGGACAGGACATGACAAGACAAGACAAGACAAAACAAGACAAGACAAAACAAAACAAGACAAGACAAAGCTAGACAAGACAAGGAAAAAAGAAAAGAAAAGGAAAAAAGACAAGATAAGACAAGATAAGACAAGAGAAGACAAGATAAGACAAGACAAGACAAGACAAGACAAGACAAGACAAGAAAAAAGAAAAGAAAAGAAAAGAAAAGAAAAGAAAAGAAAAGAAAAGAAACGACAAGACAAGACAAGACAAGACAAAACAAAACAAGACCAAACGTTACATTGCATGACGTTACGCTAGCAAAGAATGACGTTCCATGAGCACTTACCCATGCCTTCTATGTTGTTTTCCAAAGGTACTATCTTTGTCTTCATGGTAATGGGGATACCCATGTATTTGAGGTAGTTATCTCCATACCAGATCAGCAACTCCGTCCCCTCGTATATGTCTTTATTCGTCTCGTAGAATATCTCTTGTCCTTCCTGGATCAATACCAGGTTCTGCTCCCCTTCGTGCCGCGCACAGTTGATAAACTTCATCCAGTTGGTCATGTCGTTACCACCATCGACATAATGGACCAGTTCTCCATCTTGGAAAACCTGGACCAAACACACCGTTCTTAAGACTACGGCATTTGCTATCATTATGACAGCAAGCATAACTACAGCAACAAGAGTAGCAAAACTATACAACGTACATTAATTGAATTTATGAAAAATCCTGTGCTCGTTAGTGCAATAACCAAAACTGAGCTGTAAAAAAGAACTGTCGTTTACCGAATCTCGGCTCAGTGCGGTCTGCACATTGAAAAGTAGAATTTGCACAAGTGCAAATTTCAAGTTAAATACGTCCTCATCTATTCGGTAATTATTAGCCAATCCGCTTGCGTGATTCTTCCCTACTAAGCGATTCTAATAATAATACCAAATTTCGGACTTCTTTATAGATCTACTCTCTTCTTTATGAGTTTGTTCACAATTTTCAACTTTTTCACAACAGATCAGAACATATTACTTCATTCGAGCCTTTTAATCAACTTTCTTTAGTTCCTGTAGTGATGGGCTTGTTGTTCAACTCTCATTCTTCACTTTCATTTTCGTTATTGTTGATGCTCTTTCAAGAGTCTTGCCCTGTTATTGAACGTTCAGAGTCTGACAAAACTTTTGAACGCTGTATCAGTTGTGACTATTCATGCAAAATTTGAGTGTAGGAAGTAATTGGTTTATGTGATAATTGATTCGCAGGAAAACGTTATAAAAACAACGAAGACGAAAGGAGTTGGGTTCTCCTAGTAATGGGGTCCTGACATAATACGATAATTCTAAACATAAATGATATCCAGACTAAGTTTTAGTAATGGCCAAGGGATAGATAAAAGAGGCTTACCTCCCAATTATCACCTCTGTCCATTGTTAAGACCTCCTCAGTTCCCACTATATTACCGGTATATGGACCGAAACGTGTCCCTTTGGCAAACATCCGCTGACTACAGAATAACCCAAAATGGTGCATGCCGGGTAGAACGGTTTCAATAAGTTTCAATCCCTCAGGCAAACTTGGCATGTTAATTTCGGAGACATACATGTCCAAATATGGGTTCATGACAGGAGATGCTTGTTTGACAGATGGTATTGGCCAAGGACTAATGCTATCAGTGTTGCCAAGGAAACCAGTCGGGTTATATCTCTCTCTTACAACACTACCTGCAACAAACAGCTTAGATATTATAAACCTGCATTATGTTTGTTACAGCTATAATAAAATGCCACATGCTTGTATTACAATTGTTTTATTATGCAATATGTTTAGACCCCGTTCTGTAAAGAAGGCACATTCTTTCTCTTCCCAAGCCGCGTACTGCTACCTATTTAGCTATTTATCAGTCAGGCTATGGAATTCCCTTTCAGACAAATTACAAGTTAACCTTTAACCAATTTAATGAACTTAAAAAGAAAAACCTTAGCTTAGAGTTGGAAAATTTTAGTGTGTAACAAAAAAATATTTTCCCAGTATCTTTTTAACATTCCAGTATTAGTTTTAGAATGGCTTTTCTAAGTAGTAAATTCGAGGTGAAATAAAGTTCATGTATATATGTATTTTAATATGTATGTATGTATGCCTGTTTGTTTGTTTGTTTGTATGTATGTATGTATGTATGTATGTATGTATGTATGTATGTATCTATGCATGTTTGTATGTATGTATGTATGTATTTTACTCAACAACTACTGACTTCCAAATAAATTTACGATGGAAAACTCTAGAAAGCGAACCTCCGCCATCGCCACGTTCACACTCATTGTACACTGGTAGATTCATTGACTGCGCATGAGTAAAACATTATTTGTAGCAAACACACCATGCAAAATAATGCGCATGAGCAAACCATTATTTGCAGGCAGTTATGTGAAGGTAACTCAACCAATCAAAAGGAAGAAAGTTTTCAATTGAATGATATTGGTGTTTATATCTTACCAAAGCTAATTCCCGATAGTGCAATAGCCGGCGATCCTTTATCGGCTGGGCCCCTGATATATCCGTATAGCACATTATCCAACTCTTGCTGGGTGAAAGAGAAAGTAAAGGGTGCTACGCATGCGTCAGCGTAATCCATAATCACGTGAGAACTGCAACAAAGACAGCAGTCTTAGCAAATAAATCGATATGCAGTGCAAGGCAAGAAAGATAGACAAAATGATTTATTATACAGACACGACTGTTGGAGAATAAATCACTTGTAAATTTCATACGAAACGACATCCGGGATCTCATTAGCGTATTTCTCATGAAATGCTACACTTAACGCTTAAGTTTCTAGCAATATTAATATTAATGATAATGATAATAATAATGATAATTTAAACTGATAACTTTTGAGGATCAGAGAGAACTTGACGACTCGCTGTCTAGTGATACTACACATGCATAAAACACGTAATGAAAATTGCATGATCGTTGCTTGACAGTTTAAAACCCACAAACTACCAACAACAGTGAAAATAATCAGATTGTTGTTTTTAACTCGTTTTTCATTGACATACACCGAGACAGCAATACACGAATTAGGAACAGCTTTTCAACAAGCTGTTTCTTTTTAACTCAAATCAGTTACCAATTCAAATAAGAGTAATATGCTAGTCTCTCCGAAATTCGTCCAGCTTTTTCTTTAATGTCTTGTTATCACACAACAAAATAACAAAATAATTTAGTAAAAAGTATATTCAGTTCTCAAAGAAATTCAGTATATATTCTTATATACAGATTTCGGTAAACAGTTTTTTTAGAAAATCGAAGTTTCATTCAACAAACAAGTGTTCTACAGCTTCTTCATACCACAAGGGACATTCGTCCATGTTTTTTCTGAGTCTAAGTCGGTACTTGTGTTTTCTAGTATGATCAGTCATTAACTCATTCACACAATGTGCAAATATCCGCAAAACTGGGTGTTCTCCTTTGAACGGCTGATATAAAAAAATATCAGCTGCAAAGTTATGGTTGTTGTCACTTGCAGTAAAACTAACCACAAAAGTACCAGAAACTTCTTGTAGAGAGAGATAGTGCTCTCAAAATCTCCGTGTGAATTGAAAATAATGATATCGCTCGCAAAACATCTATTATGGTTTTTAGTTTCTTAGTGACATTGAAATCAGACTGTATTTATAATAACCAACAAAACTAAATACCTTAACACAAACTTTACTCAATTCTTCAAAAACATATCCCAGCCAAGACGAAAATGGTTGTAGTTGTGATATTAGTAATGGGATGGGCTTTACTAGAATCGGTTACTTTCACAAATTGTCTTCCTCGAGCCCAGTGTCACAATAAAACTTTTTTCTTGTTCGGTCTATCAAATTAATTCTCAAGGCTCAAGCTTGATTCAGTTGTAAAGGGTGGTCTCAAAAAACAATTCTATTTGGATGGTCTTCCGTATGCCTACGCACAGAATTCGAGATTCTTATATAATATTAGATTCGTTTGGAACTATTTGGAAGTTAGAACAGCCATTATAATCAAATTTAGCATTTATTTAACAGCTATTCTTAATCTAAAATGCTCGGAATGCATTCTAAGCAATCTATTTCGTGAAGTATTTAGAATAACCAGAGTTTGTTCTTATTCCGCGTAATTTTTTTTCCGTTAATATGATTTTCCAAGCTGTCTTGAGAGACCGCACCCTGAACGAGACTGTCAGAATATCCGACTTTATTACTAAAACTTATTTTCTCGCTTGTATTTTTTAAAAGCTCTTCACAGAACATTCTAGTATTAGTGTTGTTAATTGTTCTTGATCCCAGCCGACTCAATATTTGTTTATAATGAACAAAAAGTTTCCCACCTTGAGATTATAAGAGAGCACGCAATAGAAACATTAATTTTATAAACTTACAGTGCTCAAATTTGAAGGTATTAATGAGAATCTTATAACTCACTCGGCTTTGTTTCTATTCCCCTCTCTTTTGGAAATGATGTTTCAGTTTCTTACCAAAGTTAAGTGTTTATAATTTGATCTGAATCTATTCTTCAAAGGTAAAGTTGGTTTGTTCACTTCACAGTTCAATCCTCAAAAATGCACATCTTCTAACTGATATATTTCAATCTTTCATCATAATATAATTGTAAAATTTTCTTCAGATTTGTTTTAAGTTCTCTTCCGATGAAAAATCAAAAACCACGAGTTTTAACTACTGCCTTTTTTATATAAACAACGGAGTTTGTGTTCTTTTAAAAGCTGTGAATAAGATAGCTAATTTAACCATCTCTTTTCTTTTTAGAAACTGCAAATGACATGTTTTTACATTTCGAAATGGATGAACTATATCTAAATTGCCATCTTTTCTCGAACTAGTACGCAATGCCTTGGAATTTGTCTTGCGGATTACATTTACTCTCGGCATTATTGATTTTGTCAGTTCGAAAAATTAAGAATTGATCATTTTTGAACTTTAATACCGTATTACTGTAAATGGAAAAAATACAACTAAACTTGAACAGCAAAGAAACAATAGTATCATAAAGAACTAGCCATTAAGGGACACTATTAAATCTCCTGGACGTGGACGAGAGTTCTATCTTAAAACTGCATGCAAAAAGCCCGAGGATACGAGCAAGATATACGCTTCTTAGTTTTACCTTAAATTCTCTGAATCGCAGTGAAATGGCTTTGATATCGATGAAAAGGATATTTCCCCCAAATTCAACGTTGTTCGCTTCTGTGAAGTGTTCAAGGTAAGACTGGAAATGACGACGCTGATTTAAGCTTATAAAGGTCTATTTGAATAATGAGCTCAACACCAGATGGCCGGAGAATAAGCAAATTAATAACTGCAAACCCAGTCAGTTAGATATTTGACGATAATGACAAGTTGGTTTTGTTATTATTAAACAATTTGAGATAATTAACTATTTTTCTATTCTGTCGCATGTTTTGAAGTTTAGCGTTTCAATAAAACTTTGTGTTAATGTTGCAGGGACCGTAATATACAAATATATACACTAACTCGTTTTGACTGATGAAAAATCGACTGACTCGTTTTTTCGTTAAAATATGGTTTGCTTTGTGTCATTAATTTGGCTTAGCTAAGATCACTTCCTTCTGGTTGAATCTCCAATATCTGTAAGCGATTTTTACGAATTAATCTCTTGAACGCCAAGGAAAATTTTAAAAATTAAGCACCTTGCGTTGTGTTCGCGTCAAAATGATTTTGTGGCGTACTCTGATGGCGTTTGGCTTAGAGTTTGGCTGATAAGGGTTTCGGACGTACTTAATGACTAAAACACTAACTAGGACTAAAGAAGCCGAAAACTTTTTAGTTTCGATTACAAAAAAAGATCTTTGTGCAATTAGTAAAAACACGCGGTATTTTTCAGTTGCATCATGCGTTTAGTTTTAACTAAGTTCCATTGCGCGCCAGGTTGAACTTTTTTTTATCAAGAAAGTCGATCTTATCTGTTTCAATGATGGAAAAACATATTATATTGCGAATTGTAGAGTTTTTGTTTACGATCGCTAAACTTATTCAATGTTCCCTATTTGTACCTTTGTTATATGACAGTACGTTAAAAGTCAATTGCAAGCTCATGTTCGAAAGTGTCTACCCAACAAAGTGAGTTGAACCGAAGGACTTTCGGCAAAACATGGCTTTCCCAGATGCAATGAGAATTTTGGAAGCGCATTCAAGTTTTGTTCGAGAAACATCACTAGGTCTTGCGCACGATCTAGGAAAATAGGCTTGTTACCAGTGGAAGTGTTGTGACTGAACTTGGTTCATTTTAGCAGCATTTTGCGTCTTGAGAAAAAATTTTGCAGGATGTGGGGAGATGGAGAGATTGAAGGAAAGAAAATTTGATTTATACAACTTAAACATGCATCTCAATTCAATCGTTGTATCAACCCGTTCCGTTTTTGGACTTTATAGTTTATTTCTTCGAAATCGCTTTTAAACGCGTTTTCTGCAACCATCAATTGGCAGCGAACAAAAAAGGGGTTTGTACTGTATAAATACTGCTAAACCTTGGCTTTTTATTTCCAACTTCAATTGTTTAGGCTGCATGTTGACCTAAAAGTGGTTCTTAGTCTTTCTCTAGAAACGCTGATTTCTTGTAAATGCTTAGCTTTGTTTTATTAATACATTAAAAACAAATTTGGACATCAGTTGTTAAGTGAGAGTTCGCGAATGCAACCCAGGTGCGCACACAAATAAGTTAGTCCATTAGTTGACACTATGACTCTCACGATAACTTCCGGAGAGAAAAATAGTGGAATAGGCTACGAATTATTGCTCTGTATTGCCCTGCGAGAAGGGATTAGAGACACTTTTAAGACTAACTTCAGCTCTGGGAAGGATTCATCGAAACTCCATTTAGAAAAATCAGTCTTATCTTTTAAACTTTAAAAGCTTTAAAGATAAATGAAATAGCTGCGAAATATCATATCAAATGTTTTGTTTTCCTATGCTAAGGGATTGATGGCTAAATCCGATGTCAGTCCAGTATAAAGAAAAATAATATATTAATGTTACCATAAAGTCAATTGTGTTTTCTCCTGTCACAGAAATCATTTGTGGGGTTTTAAGAGTTATTTTTCATCAGCCAAAAATGCTATCGCAAGCAACGACTGTCTAAACAACAGGGTTTTCTAGCTTACTTAAGTAACGTGTTGTGGCTTCAAATTTTATTTGGAAATTTCATTTCTCTTTTCAACTATATTCGACGAGCGAATCGGATAAAACTGTACAGTGTTAAAGTGTCACTGTTTTCCTACTTAAGCGCTGAAAAAGACCAATAACTTAGTGCAAACTTACTTGCAATTTACAAAAGACAGCAGGAATTTAATAAAGTTTCCTACTGCTACAAGAAATTTATTATTTATTACCACATACCTCAAAACGTGCCAAGGTGTGTTTGCTGTATTTCTGGACCTCATTTGAATGGAGATCAGCCGCTTAATCCAATCATACAAGGTTATCAAAACACTTCAATTGTAGGGAGTCTGTAGGCTTTTAATGTATGGAATATCCAATGACATCAATGTTATTTCTTCTGGGCGTCCAATCTTTTGACCGAGCTTTCAACTTTTCTTTCAAAGCTTTCCATATCAAGACGTTGACTTAGATAGAGATTCTATTCAATAGATTATTTTCTTCTTTAACGGAAACGAGCGGTGATTTCTCCTGTATATCATTAGCTTTGGAAACAATAGCTTCAATCAATAACAATTTTTTTGCTTGAGTTTGGGCACAGTTTTTTTCCAATGTTTTCCCATATCACAGCAGGCGGGAAAACTTGCAGAGATCCCCTTTAATACTCTCATGCAGTATTCAAAACCAAACCGATTTTTTAAATGATAAGGCCGTGCGGCAAATTATTATTTAAACTGAAAAGTACCTTATGCAACGAATTTACGATCGTGCGTGGCACTACATTGAAGAAAAATTGGTTAGATTATTCGTACTTTTAGTCTGATTATTACGGTTTTTCTGTTCAGTGGTTCGAAAGTGGCAAACTTCAGAAATGAAGCGACGTTTAAAAACCTTATTCTGGTAAAATATTTATCTTGATTCATCGTTGAAGTCCAAGACAGAAGCCGAGCAATCAAAACCGCAAAACAGAAGTTCTTTAATAGTTTATTAACACCCTCGATTATTTCAGGTTTTTGCATGTGAGAAAAGGATTTGCGCACGAGTGTTCAAAAAGGAATCCGCTGTCACCACCTCGCGCAGTTTTTGTTCATCTTACTCTCCTTTAGTTATAAACAGTTTCTCCGCAGCTCAAACAAACGTATATTTTACTCTTTATTAAACTACCCATTGGCAGTTGAACGAATCTGGCCAGTGATATGAACTTTGACTCAGTTAATATAGTTACAGTTCCAAGTTGCCGCAAGCTTCAAAGCGCTTCACTCCTGCAGCATATCATCCAAGTACATTTTTGCTAGATGTAACGACTTTCGATTGTGCGCTATTCGCGTGCTGCGAAAAGCACATAGCTTTTTTTTAAATCAAAAGCAGCTTGTGTTTTCTTGCGGGAAATAGAAATGTATTCCTGTTTACTTGATAGAGTTAGACTTGCTATGTTTTGACGTTGGTTATGCGGCTTCGTGAAACCACAAAATATATGATAAAAATATTATCAACTAACATGACTGCATTACTCAATTTAGGATTTAGTTGTACAACTGACATGATAAACTGAAAACTTTGTAGAGCGCGGGGCAGCAGTTTATTTCCTCACATTTGACCCCTACAGCATGTACAATATCAAAAAGCTCGTCTATAGAATAGCCTGTAGCTCGGCTGCTGAGTTAACAGATCAAGATGTGAGCAGATGAGGTGCAATTGTCCACGTATGTTTAGCTTGTGGTTGTCAACATTTAGCAATTAGGGAAATCTACCCTATTTCAGTTCCCGAATTCCCTAAAAGCATTGCAATGTCTCATAATATTAGACTTTAGACGAATGAATTAATATGAAGTAACATATTTGAATTAATTTCAACTAAAAGAAAAGATGTTGATTTTGTTAAACAAGTTATGAGTTATGATATATTTGTGTTTTACAAATAGTCGAAATACGGCTAACTCCGTAAACGCTTGCAATACTTCTTCTAGTTAAGCCAGTTTATTTTTGGGAAAATCCAAAAGTTCATATTAAAGATATACAATAAGTATAATCTAAAAGCATCATAGCGGGAAAGAACAGGGCAAACGCATGCCCGATTAGACGAACCAAGTCACGTGTATTTTCCAGTCACCATAGTTACTTGCCAGCCCAGCTGTTAAAAACTTAAATTATGTGTGTGATTTTAATTGAGAAGGCTTGTCCTTTTTATTTCCATATTATCTTTATCTTTAGTTTTCAAAGAAAATCACAATTGCTTGAACCCGTAGGACGAACTCAATTTGAGCTCTTTGTAAAGCACGCAAGAGCAAATCATAGAAAATACTTGCAAATCAGTTATATACATAAAGACTTCGAACAAAAATGTCGTGACAACTGATGCACATATGAAAGAAACTATAAGAATCCTAACCCAGTTCGCCTACTTTTTGCCAGAACTGGCCTACATGACCAAGCTGATTTCCAAAAAAGGAATTATAATCATGAACACTGATCGCCCAGGCTGCAACATTGCACATTTTTTATATGATTAAAACTGAGTTCAGAACTTCTTAATAAAACGGGTATAACATAATATTACGTGTTTTGAGTGCCATTGTGAATCCATAGAACTAGAAAGCAGGGTGTTTTTCCTTTTTGTTTCTCGCAGTACTTCAGTTTTAGTACATAGCCCTGTTTTAACTTTAGAGTGCACAAACATATTTGCTGGTAATAACAACGAAGGAAAACACAAAAGAAGAAAGTCCAGAACATTTTTTGTTGTTGTGTTGAACATAAGAAATTTAACAGGAACAAAATAACAAAACGTTTCAGCGCTTGTTGGCAACTGCGGGCTCAATTGGCATGATGTCATTCTGCTCGCTCGTCAGTGGTATTTGTTAGGTGCTGATTAATTAAAGGGGCACGTGGGCACTGATTTGGTTTCGTAATATTCTTAATTAACTAATTAGTTTTGACATTATGCGTTTGTGATTGTCTTAAGCTACACTTCTGTACTGAAACGCATTTTTTTTTTGCATTAAATTGTTACTTTAAAAACATTGAAGTGCTTTTGATATATAAACGAAAATATATTTATATATAGCGGAAAAATTCCCAGTTATACGTAATATAATCACAAGAATTCATACAATCAGAAATTTATTGAAGACGGCAGTCTCCACAAGAGTTTTCTTCAATTTCCCGTCCATCCAGGTCAGCCTGGAAAAATTAAACGGCGGTATGATCTAATATCCGCTAAGTTATTTCAGGACGATATATTTATAGCCTATCAACTAAAGTCTAGAATATGTGCAAGACGATTATCTTTTTCGTCTTCGCCAGGAATATTCAAATGTCCATTTCCTTAAAAATGCTGTTTAGTGGTACATTTTACAGTTTGTATTGCGAGTGGAATATAAGTATAGTAGAAGTAGTAGTAGTAGTAGTAGTAGTAGTAGTAGTAGTAGAAGTAGTTGTAGTAGAAGTAGTTGTAGTAGTAGAAGTAGTTGTAGTTGTAGTAGTAGTAGTAGTATTAGTAGCAATAATAATAATAGTAGTAGTAATAGTAGTAGCAGTAATAGTTGT
>JAOEHT020015001.1:0-14827 GCA_025448195.2 Parazoanthus atlanticus | reverse complement strand
GTCTCCCGATCACTTGGATAACATCTAATGAATTATTGATAATCCACATGGCATTCACACCGGTTCTGTCGTGGATATTCTTGCAATAACTAATACAGTGACTCTTGACTAATTTAAGGCAACTTGTGATTAACTCTGACAACCTAGTGGTAGTACATGAATTTGAACCAGCAATGAATCTGGCTTTGTAAGGCTTTTGTGAAGTTTCGGTATCCAGTACATCTGTGGTAGTTTTTCTTCGTTTTCTGTCAACTTGATGTTGAATTCCTTTTCCACAGCCTCTGCGTGTTTCTTTATTACTTCATCAGGAGTATCATCTTGTGCCTCATAGGTACCATTTGCATTGCCGCTCGAGTCAATACCAAGCTCATCCATCAGAGTCTTAACGTAGAAGTACTTACATACAAAGATAATATTATTGCCAGCTTTGTCGGCCGTGACTAATACATATTTATTGTATATGAAACTACGTGTTAATCTTTTAAGACCTGTATAAACTTCTTAACTTTATTCTGTTTTAATGAATTAATTTTATTACTTATGATCAATTTTATAGTAACTGACCATTCGTTTAGAACAGATATAGGACTGGTACACCTTCCCGTTTACTCCAGTTCTTGGCATAATCGTCTACTGCCGTAAGTAAGATATTTTTTAGTAAGATCCCAGTCGATAGTATTTTCTTCTCTGTACTTGGGTCCTTTCGACAGCAGGCGTCTCAGTTTTCTATTTTTGACGATACTGAGGTTACCGGTAATAATATGTCCATGAGGTTCATAACAAAAATTAGATGATTTGCACTCACACAACCTGATTTCAGTTACCACCCTTAGTAAAATAACATCAGATAACGTTTGATTATAATTAAATACTTTCCTAGAAATATTATCTGTATACTTATAAGATATAAAGGCTCTTCCCAACGTCTAATTCAGTTCATATGTAGACCAAAATACGTTGGTATCGCCTGTTTAGTCACAGCGTGAGGTACGTTCAAAAAGATGTTTTGGGCATTTTTCAATCTCGACATTTTTATATAAAAAAAAATTCTTATAAAAACAAAGAGTACATAAGAGTTTATCACAGTATAAATAGACGCAGCTCGAAGCGGGGCAATCAAGGTGGTAATTAACTAGTTGACAAAAACTTTAAGATCTTACGACTTCTCCTTTTAATAGACTGAATTCAGTGAACAAGTTTTTCAGCAATTGTAAGAACATCTAAGGACCTCTACAGACGAGGGATTTAGTTATCTATAACGATAACAAAAAGTAATCGATAACTATTGGTGCTTGATACATATATTTTCCACACATGGGAGATCAGATAAATAGTTATCAGCAACTAATATTGGATTAGTTGTCGATGACTATCTCACAACGGAAATAATTAGTTGTCGATAACAAAAAGGGCCGCTACTGACTTGGGATGTAGTTATCGATAACTATTACTTGTCGAGGACTATCTCACAGACGGGAAAAATTAGTCGTCGGTAACAAAACAGCCACGTTAGTTGTCGATAACAAAAGTATTTTTCCTTTTTGAAAGGATATAGCGGTAAAACTCAATAGTTGTCGATGACTCCATTTTTGACAATTTGTTATCGATAACATGCTCAGGCACATTAAGGCACGGGTCCAGTACTGTTTCAGCCTAAAATGACTAAAAAATAAATAAAAATCCGCCAAAAATTCGAATTAAGTTGGACGAAGCTGTGGTTTGGCAAATAATGAGAAAATGTATCGCTGTACTCGAAATCGATATTTTGATTTTAATTACTGGTCACGTGATCATATAGGTAAGGAGAATATAGAAGTCACTTTTTAATCCCTTTATTTGCAGCGGGCACTGCTTAAACAAAGGTTTATATGAATTAAAGTAATATTTCTGGATTAAGGCTAATTCGAATACATTGAACCCAACTGGAATGGCTGTCCAGAACAAAGATATTCGGAGATAAATTGCTGTTTATTGTGATTTCGTCGCCGAGCGAGTGTAATAAAAAGTGTTTTTGTAAAATTACTGTAAATACTTTCCCATTCCAGTTTGTTATAGTAAGATCACAATATTTCCTGCCATCTTACAAAACATCTCGCCATGAAACATGTGAAATCCATATGCCCGGGTCAAAAATGTTTTTATTTCTGTAGCATTCTTCGCCAACGGCCATTTTTACACATTAGCTGTTACAGCAGTACAAGGAAACAGCGGTAACCGATTTGAAATTACGATTTCAAGATGGCGGACGAAAAAGCACATAACTGACTTGGTTTGCGCGAGCAAGATCTGTCCCCATACAAGTACTAGCTATTCAATTGTTAATATTTTTGGGTCAATTCTACTTCGTATATTGGGTTTGCAAGTTTTAGCTAGAATATGTTTATGGGATAAATAACTATATTCGTGATTAAAGTCTGCTTTGAGTTCAGTTGAAGTTTGTTGTTTGCATCTTACATGTAAATATATATATATATCGACCTCTAGTATTATAGCGCATGATGTGTCCCACGGGTCTTAAACAGTGATATTGATAACCGAATAATTAAACTCGCGCCTAAATAAATGATATTTCTAACGACTGCAGATATTTCGCGCTCAAACCATACTTGAATTACGAGACTACTTACACTCTATAGTGCAATAAGAAATTATGCGATCGCCATGGCCGGAACACTTCTCTGTCCTTTAACTTGTGGATTCGTGAAGGTTGCCGCGTACAATGCCTATTTATATGTTAAGGATTTAGCTAAAGAAGAAAACGAGGGAAATCCGAGATATACTGCAAGGAAACTTAAACTGCGTCATGACAAGTACTACGAGTTCTTCGGTCAAGAAAGGCAAGATTCATTTGAAATTCCCTTCCAAACGTTCAACAAGAAATTGCCAGATTTTATTGAATTTTTAAAGAAGTGGAAATCCAGACGAAAAGGAGAAAAGAAAACTTTTCTGAGCTGTTTCTCTTCGGACAACTGGGGGAAACTGTCTTGTGCCAAGAAACGAGAGCACCAGCTAAAGGCATGCAAGGGCTGCTATCAGGGCTACTCTGAAACACAGGCTCTCTTTCCGGTTCGATCCCCACAACTCAAGAAATTTGCCAAACAGAACCCCTTTTATATGGCGGAAGATCTTGCCAAGAAAATCAAGCCTGCTCAAAGTATGAAGCCAAGAAAGCTGCAAGAGGCAACACTGAAAGTGTATAATGCCATCAACACTTCGTTTGAAAAAGCCTATGGAACTGACTTTGCTCAAGCTCAAACCAAGGTCAAAGTACTTGGAGTTCAAAGTAGACAAGGCAAAGAAGAACGAAAGAAAGAGCTGAGAACCATGTACCGCACTTCAAAAACCACAATTGAAAATCAGTGGGAAAAAACTGATGTAGAGTGTGTACTTCAAACGAGAAAAAGCTATGCTAAGCGCCAAAAAGAACGACTCATAAGTTCTTTTGAGAGCAAAGATGAAGCAGCCAAGCGAACTGCAAAGCGGAAATCAAGGGAAGAATCTGGCAAGAAAAAAAGAAAGAGGCATTCTCCCGATCCAAATAATGTTACATTTGATGAAGATTCTCTCTTACTGGAAGTCAATAATATGCAAGATGGTGATCAGGTACGTAGGGAAGAGCAAATGCTTAGTTCAGACAGTCTGGGGTTGTTCTTATGGGGGGGGAGGGTGACCAGTATATAATCCACAACCAAATATAAACACACGCACCAGACAACTAATGCAAAATATTGAAAGGAATGGGTGGGGTGGTAGTGGAAACCCCCCAAATATATTAGGTAGCCTGTTTAGAAACAAGTACAACAAAAAGTACTGTAAAAGCTCTATCAATTCAAGCTGCCAGGGGCTTATTTAAATTCTGGCCTTCTGCAGGGCGGCTTAATAGAGCTTGTGATCCCCCGCCCCCTTCTATGTAGACAGTGACAAGTATTTGGTGGAACCCTTCTTACAAGTGAGTGGGTGTTGATACAGTGTCTGTTCTCATGTTACAAGGGGGATCAGTAGTTTCTCATGGGGGGGTTAGGACTGCATTCCAGACATATTTAACCCTTTCAGCCCCATACATTTATGAAACTCTAACTACTCCTTAGAATTTCAGCATTATTTTTGATCTGAAGTAGCAAATATTTTCACATGAATTGCTAAATTCTCCCAACTAGTTTCTAAAAAAATATGAAGTTAGGAGGGAGATTTTATCAATACAACATTTGCCTTACTTGGGGCTGAAAGGGTCAATTGTGAACATATGTGTATCACAGGGGGCTGGAAAATCTACCCACAAAATACAAAGAGAAAAGAGAAAGACATTCAATGTTCCATTGATCAGGCAATGACACAAGCACAAATATTTGTATGTATAGGTAGATAAACTGACTTGATACACAACAGAAGGCAGACAACACCAGATGGAAGGCCGAGATCAAGAACAATAGGAGTTGATTGTATTCAGGTCCATGTTCAGCAATGATAACTAATATTTGTTTATTAGCTTATTGTGCAAGCTACAGCTTTATTAAAACAAATACAAAATTTTTACATTTCAGATTAATTATACAGCACTTGCAAAGAAACACAAAATGTCTGAAACAGTCCCCAAACTAAATCCTGGTGCAGTTGTAAAAGAATTCCTGGAAAAATCTGAAGTTGAACTGTCTCAGTTCAAGACCTATCACCGAAATCCGTCATCTGTGCGGCGCTCTCTCCTTCGGGGATGTGGTGGAGAAATTACAGTTCCTGTTCCTGCAACAAAGAAAGAAGTAAAAGAAAAATTAGCAGTCAGAATTAGAAACAAAGAATACTTACTGGGAGAGCTTGTAGTACCCAGAAAGTACAAGAAAGTTGTTCTTGGGACTGACGGAACTTCAAAAGAAGATTGCTTTACGGTTTCTGGAAGAAAAATACGCCTGGTTGACATTCGAGGGATCATGGAGAAACATGAAAAACTTGGCATTGTTAGATAAGCAACTGATGAAAAATACAAAAAAATGCCAGTGCAAGAGCTCAAACAAAGACTGATTCAGCTTCATGGGTTTATCGATGGTGAGTTAGAGCAAGAAATGAGGGAACGCCTAATGAAGATTGAGAGAACTCGACATCTCTCAATCTGGCATGATCACTCAAAGGTCATGAATAGAGGTCACATGGTTTTCATGGTCAATGTGCTCTATGATGAAGCCCTGTACTACACAGATGAAGAAATAGCAGACATGGGGCATGGAGAAGTGGATGTTCAGCATCTAGTCGAACAACCCCATATCTACATTATAGGAAGAAGTAGCGATTCAGAGGCTGAACAGTTGTCATACGTCGAGACTCGCCTCGAGTGCCTGGCAATGATGGATGTCTCAGTCAAGACAAGTGAGGGAATAGCCATCACCGACCACATCAGACTGTTCATTGCAGACCACCCAGCCCAAGAGTTTGAGTGTGGTGAGGTCAAGGGAGGCAATGATGGTTGCGCTGGGTGTGCAGCAAGGTCACCCAGATATGATGACTTGACCTATTGCTTCAGAAAAGGCCACTTGTCCTTAGCAGACAGACAGGCAGTGATTAATGCTGGGATTTATGGGAGAAGAAACAGAAACGGAGGCAAGCATATTAATGTGTAATAATTTATAGAGTAAAGTACCTCACAGATGGAAAACCTTGTTCAATCTCTTTTTCAACCAGACACTCAATATATCAAGTTGTTCAATTCGCATCACTAGTCTTCATATTTGACAAAAAATAAATTGGTTGGGGGACCAGAATTTATAAAATCATCAAAAACAATTTATTGTTTCTGATTAGCTTGTCTTAGCCAGTTACAAACTGTTACAAACTCCCTACATACATACATACATGGAATCCCCATCCACACCAGCCCTAGACTGGCCCCTCTCCTTTTCTCTCATCACTAGATCCCAGTACATTTAAAGTCAACAAAATAATTTATCCCTCAACAATGAAAAATAAAAGCTGATCTATAATTACTTCAACAATGAGATAAAAAATAGCGCTTTCTGCTGCCAAATATTATATTTGGTTCTACTGTTCTCTAGTGTACGTGTATAACTCTGTATATGGTGTCTCGTTTTGTCAGCAAAAGCACTGGCCCCAATAAAACAATTATGTTCTCACAAAAACTTGTTAACTCTCAACAGGTGTGAAACCATTTCCGAGGATGAAAAGTAGTGAGTTGGAGGCTGAGCTCTTAAGCTGGGGGGTGCTGTACAGGGATTTGATGGACAAGGGCAGAGAGGACCTGGAAGAAAAACTAAGAGAGATTCTTCGAGGGGTTCAATGGTTACCAGCTAATGTTTGGCAAGCCACAGCAATCTCTTGACAAGATTGGCCTGGAAAGATATGAGATATGTCCCTGTGAGCCACTTCATGACATAAAAGGCCACATCAAGAACATCCTTACTGAACTCCCAAAGCACTTGAATCAAGAGGAAAAGAAAGAGTTTGAAGAAGTGAGGAAGTTGGCCTTTGAAGACAAGCAACAGCTGTGGGGATGCGACTACCGCAAAGGAGTTATAATTGTTGCAGGCTACCTTCATGGAAAGGTCGGAGGAAAAGTTCAGTTCTTGCTGGATTCATTGGTAGAGATCAGCAAGCTTCTTTACCTACCCGCCAAGAGCAGAACACAAAGGGTAGTTCTTCGTTTGCACAACATCACCTTCCTTCATGCAGTGGCTATGAAAGAAGTCATGCCAGTACCTAAAGTAATAACAATGAGAGCACTTTGTGGCATCTACTTTCACTCAATTGTGTGTCATGCACCTCAAGTCTCCAGAGTAATAGCCCTAAGCTCAACCAATACTGAGAAACAAGAGAGAGCATTCAATGCAATAAATGGTATTTGTAATGCAACATCAAACGGAAGAGCTGGGGAAATAGTGGACAATGTACTGGTACGTTTACAGGCTGAGTCTGACAGTCGCCAATCTACCACAGATTATCTCAAGAAGCAACAGTCAGAGATCTCAAAGTTTGCAAGAGCGCTACCTGAACTTGGCAACTCTGTAGTTCCAAAGCAGACCATTCTGAAGTACAAGAATGATTATCAAGCTCACCTTGAAAGAGTTGCCGACTTTTTGCTCTGTGGGCCTGGGGTATGGTGGCAAGAAGTACCAGGTGGCATAGAATTCTTTGATGGTCCATCTGAGCCAGAACATCATGCTGAGGGTCCACCACTACACCACTTTCGCTCCTCAAACCTAAAGACTGAAGACAAATACCTCCATGAGTGCTGGGCCAAGCTTACAAATACTGACTCAACTGTCAAAATACCTCACCCACAAATCAAACTTTATGACTCTGATGGCAATAAAGATGGTGTACTACACAACCAAATGTGGACTGACATAGACATTAATCCCAACCTAATTTCCACTAGCGGTCAACCAAATCGTGTTGCTTCTGAAGCTGAGACAGACGGCAATGCCCTCCCCACTATCTGTGCTCCATGTCAAAACAACCAAACTGCAGAACCACTTCAACACAGCAAAGAGCCAGAACTACTACAGCATGGCAATCTGGCTCAGATGGACTATACAGGTACAAGTGCCTTGACTGAAGTCAGTTGTACAAGTGTTGGTTCTTCTGAGGCAGACAAGCACCCAGCCAGCGATGTCAATCAATCATGGAGAACTGAAATGCTACCCCAAGACAGTTGTCCCTTAACGCCAAATCCAGATGTTGAGAATAACAAAGAGACAGATACAACCCCTGTTATACATACACTTCCCGAGGAACAACTGATTAGTCTGGAACCTATTGATGATTCTAATGTGGCGAGTGACATGGAAGACAACACAGATGGTATGCTACAGATAATATGCTAGTAACAAAAATAATGATGATGATGATAATGATAATGACAATAATAATAATAATAATAATAACAACAACAATAATAATAATACATAGTGATAATAATTTACATACATGTATAGCACATTACAAATATGCAAATGTAATCACTGTTCATGTATCACTGTATTTTAAAATTCATAATATTTCTCAATGAAACATGTTTGTTATATAAGCACAGTAATTCTAGCCATAACTCTTGGTACATGTTCATTCAACAGATGGCAAGACAGAACGAACTTCAAATGGTGACGGTACTGCAAAGGATACAGCACCAAAACTTGGCAAAACACAAGGTAATTCATTCATTCATGTACAGTCCTAAGATGGTAATTAAAAATAAAAATGGTGCACATACATGTACACCACAGAGTATAACCAGCTACAGTATGGTTACCCGACCACTGCTAGATTTTCTCACTGACCCTAAAATTGTTTCCCTAAAAACTCAAATGCATGGGTAATAATTTTGGTGATATTTTGTTTTTCCTCCAAAATTTCAAAACAGCAACTAACAGTACATTAAAACCACAAACAACTCACAATATTTCAAATCATTTGTGATCAACAAAGTTGTGCAATGAATTTATAGGACTTTTTTGCAGATTTTAAATAAAAAATAATAGCATAAAGCAAACTTTAGTACCTACACGTATCTAACTGCTCTATTATTTTAATAACAAAACCCGAAACCACAATGAATTTGGGAAAGACAGAGTGTAAGAAACAACTACGTAACCTATTTACCACTCTATTTCAGTTTCAAGAAAAAGGAGACATGATGGTGCTCCAAAACCTGAGGCTCATCCAACACAGACCATGACAACACTGGGAAAAAATCTTGTCGAGATTCTTGGCACAACACCACTGGTCAAAAGTGTTGACAAAGCAAGATATCAGTGGAAAAGGTGCCAAAGAAATATAGAGCTTGAAGACAACTATCTAAATGTCCTTGCAAAAGTCCAAGCTGAAGTCCTTGCAGAACATGGAAAGATAAAATGTGACATTGAGACTTGGGAGCAAGATTTCTTCTTGGAAAAAGGGTACCAAGTCCCAAATCTTCCTGAAATCAACAAAGAGCCACACATATCTGCACTTTACAGCAAATTCTACCTTGCCAAGAAACTGTTGTAGCATTGGAAAATAACTGCTCACTTGTAGATAATTTATGTGATTTGGAGCATCTTCAATAATTTAATATATGACTGCATACACACTTTTTTTAAAGAACAAGTAAATTTTGGCTGAGGCTGAACTGTTCTTAATTTTTTGGCAACTTCAGCCTCAAATTGTTCTTAAATTGTTCTTATTTCCAAATAACAGCAGTAATTTTGTTGCCAAAATGAGCCGTTTTAAAACGAACTATACAGACTATACAAGCATCTAGTGTTAACCGAACGTTATGTTTGACATGAAGTTGATGTTACCGTTTAAAAGAAAACTTCAATTTTGGTTATAATGTAATTTATCTGTGGACTTTCATTCAATAAAATACTGAAACTATAAACTTTAGCCTGAGCTTGTTCTTAGCTTGTTCTTATATTTTGGACAAATCTCAGCACTTCTAAAAAAATTGTGTACAGCTTACATTTTTAAACTGAGTGTTATGTACAGGTCATGGAACACTTCTCTGTATCTGCTCTGCGATTTGGTAACCAACTAAAATATAAAAAAACACCAACATCTTAAAATGTTTTAGACCATCTGAAAACAAAGGAGCTCTGTTGTGAGTAAGCACAAACATGTTTATTTATCTATTTTTCACCACCTCTGTTATGTTAAATATGTTGTGTTAATTGCCTTTTTGAAAGGAGTCTGTTGTCTACGGATTGTTCCAGAGTCAGAAATTATATTTTGCATTACTGACCAATCAATTATATGTCCAAGGGCCTATTGTCTTAAAGGAGTCTGTAGCACGGAAATGGCAATTATATATTGCATTACTGCCCAATCCATTTTTTGTCCAAGGGTCTATTGCCCAAAGGAGTGCGAAACACGGAAATAGCAAAGTACTTTTTGCTCTGTATATTGCATCAACGTCCAATTAACCATTAAAAGGTCTCAGTTTGAATCTCAATTTTGTCAGTGAGGAGGGAGGTTACGAGACTACACACCAAGAAGAACAAGGTGAGATGTTTTTAGTCTTTGCTAGCTGCAAACTTGGAAAACTAGGAGCACTTTTTCATGTTACATAACTGAGACAGAAAACTTAAGCAAATTACATAATTTGTATAACAAAACTTAAACTTCAATTTTAAACTTACAAGAGATTAGTTATTGATCTTACCACGTTTTTAGAGCTATTAATGCAGTCGCTAATTCATAAAAAAGAAAATTGAGTTTCTCCTTGAAAGTGGCAGCTGAACTTACTTACTGAAGATTTGATCTTTTATCTAAAATTTTAGCTGCATTGTGTTAAAGCGTGATCATGAAGTATCGTCTGCTACTGCACACCCTTGTACTCTTCATATCCGTGGTACTGCCGCGATCAGAGGCTGGTATCGCAGAGACGAATCTGGACGAAACAATTCACCAAATAAACAAGCGTGGTGTGTCTGGTTAGTATATAAGATATAAGCCATGAGCTGCTTTTTGTTATGGTACAAAATGGTGACCGACTGAGAAACCTCGTGTACTTTGAATTTCAGAATATAAATGCATACATAGCCACCTTTTCGTGTCCGCGAAGGAAGACGTTTGTTGCTTGCATTTCAGATTAGCAGAAGTTGGTGTATTAGCAGAAGAAAGTTATCCCTTGTGGATATTTAGAGTTGTAAGCCAAGGTGTTGTATCAGGAAATAGATCTACGAAGGGAGAATGAGTGGATCTGAAAACACTCCCTTCTGTAATTATTCTGTCTGTGTTCAGATACCTGAACAATGGCTAACAATATCGCTAGACGTGATCGTATGTTACCGTCACACAAATGTCATTTATCATTTATTTGATTGCTGAAGTATTTAAATTGTATTCTATATTATAAGAAGTTAAGTTTGAAGAAAAGAGAGTAGATAATTATCACAGGAAAGAAATTAGTTTGAGATTCAGACTCTTTCTTTGCTCGCTGCCGATGATGCTTGTTCTTTCGAGCGACGCCCCGCCGGCAGCAAACAAAGTCAGGCTAGAAAGAAAAGGAAGGAACTGTATCATGTTTAAGGGGGCACTGTGGTTAAACTCTGTTGCTAAGGAGACTGGTTGCTTGAGAAAATTAAAATACCGTTCATCCACTCTATTTTTATGCTGCGACATTCTATTTCACAAAAAACATTCTTGAGCTCAGAGAAACAATTGTGTGATTGATGTTTTAATATCACTCTCCTTTAGGGGCACTTTTGGGGCGTCGAAGCGTATGAACTAGCTTGCCATGAGAAAAGAGAGATATTACATTAAGCAATTTTATATATATTAAATACTGTGGAAAAAATAGAATGACATCATCTTTCATACTGCAATAATTACTTGTAATTGGGTGGTTTAAAACTTGCTTCATACGTTTTTCAATCTCTCCTTTTAGTGAACAACTACAATGTTCGGAAAGTAATGACGCCGTCAACTACACCAATTTTTTTGTTGCATCGATATCCCAAAAGCTCGTTTAAGCGAACTGAATTCCTCTAGTATGAAAAACAGTGGCTTCTTTTGCGTCAGTGCTCCGTTGATCATTCTTCACCTGAACTTGTGAGTTTCGTGGCGCTAAGTTCCCCTATTTTTATTGGACCATGTATGCCATTTTACAATAGTCCCAACCAGCCTTGTCCTTAAAAGTTGGCTTTTCTGATAGCCTTAAGCAGGAGTGATTCAATACAGGAATTTGTGCAGCAAGGTACTCCGACAGGGTCAGTCCCGGGAAATTGCTATTTTCGTAAAATGGAGCAACTAAAAAAATTAAGTTCGTCGAATGAAAATTGAACTAAATTTGATTTGTTTTTCTAAAAAAGGTGGTGTTAAAGCCTTGCCCAGTTTTGTCCTAAAAAGTTGTCTAATTCAATAGTTTTAGCAACCAAAAAAAAGAAGAAAAAAAGGTGGAAAGGTGTGAAGGAACTTGGGACTTGAAATTTGCAAATCTATTTCGATCGATGTCAATGTTCTTACAAGTTAGGGCTTTTGAAGGACTCAGTTTATGGAGTTGGCGAAAAGAATTGGCTTTTTTGATGGCTTGTGATGGACATGCATGGAACATAGGAAATTTGGTACCTTGCCGCCATTGATTGAAAACTCCCGACAAAGGTATAAGTATAAGTGGTTTATTAATAATCTAAAATTTGCAGCCATAGGCTGAATTACAGTAGATTTTACAAATACAATTTAATAACATACTATTTCTATAAAATACAATAATACTAAAAAGAAAATTATTTACAATATTAAAACTATTTACTTTCCAAGCATTTGGATGAGTTGCACATTATAAAACTGTTTTTAAAACGGTTTGTTTTGCAGATGGGCACATTAAAACTGCGGTTTGACCTTAAGGGTCGGGCACAGTTCACCTTGGGAAGGAGACTGTGCAGCGCATGGTCTTTGTTGGAGACAATGTCGCTAAAAAGTCGCTCTGTCAATGTCTGGCGTGGGTCGTGCATGACCGTGCATAGTGGAGGTTCTCCGTTCAAAATCTAAAGAAATAAACATTGTGTTCTTAATACGCTCTTAGATTCTGGCTTTTTTCAGCATGCTACTGATGGGTTCTTGTAGGTGCGCAATACTCAGATTACTTGCGAGGTGCAATAACCTAAATCTAGGGGTATACTGGGGATACAAGAACGCCGGAGCCGGAGGGGCAAAATTCTCCCCCCTCCCCCAGTACCAATTAAGAAATTGCTCACGTCAGTTGATTGCAGTTTGTCTTTCTCTGGTGGTACAGCTTGGTCGGGAGAAGCTGCTGCAGTTCTGGTATAGCCAGTGTACTCCGGCAATTGAATACCACAGTACTGTCAGCTTCCACTCTGACAAACATGCTAAAGAGTCTTGTCGTTCACCCTGGATCTACTTTCAAACAGTTTGCTTTTCCCCTTTCCAGTAACTGATAAAATACACTAACAAAATAAAATTGACAACTATTTCTTTTATTTTTTCTCTATTATTATGTTTCGCATAATTTCGTTTTAACAGCACTTGTGAAAAAGAGCACAACTTAAGCTTAGTCCCCAGCCTTAGTCATCTTTCCGACATGGTGGGGTTCTAACAAATCAACATTCACAGTACACCACAAATTGGCGTAAAACAGAATAATTGTCTTGAAGAGTCAAATCAGGGGTGTCGCCAGGAATTTAGAAAGGAGGTTTGTACTTGCAAGGCCTGAAGGGCTGGGCTCTAGGGGGTCCAGGGGTATGCTCCTCCAGAAATTTTTTTTTAGTTTCTTAATTTTTTTACTTTCTGTGAAGCATTTTCCAGTGATTGGGACTGTTTTGTTCCATCCGATGTTGCCGGTGAAACTTCTTAAACTAAGTAGACTATGTGATGTGAGAAATGAAGATAGCTGAAAAATGTTCTTGGAATGGAAAATAAGGTAATTAGTTATGCTCAAGTTTTTTCTTGGAAGATTTTATTCAGTTCTAAGTAAGACTTCACATACCTGTAACATCTATCAGTGTAATGTTTGCAAGTGTTCAGAAAGCTTTGCAGTTTGGAAAGTGATAATGGGTTATTTTTGTAGATTTCTCATGATCGTCCCAATAGCGTAAATCAGGATATATTGCCCGTTATGTACAACTGTTCATGAACCGTCTCAAGCAAAAACAGCTAATTGTTTACTTTGTAAGAAAGTCAATATGCTAATAAATAAATAAGAAGTAGCATTACACAAGCTCCCAATATACTGTATATCTTGTGACACTTCTATAGATGTCATCACAGTAAAAAATGATCTGATGTGCAATGGTTCTCACAGTAACATGTCAAGGTTTACAGTGTTTCATTTCCTAGGATTGAAAAGGGGGTTCATTCACACCCAACTGCCCCCCCTGTGATGCCCCTGCAAATTCTAAAACTATTTTTGAAGAACCATACCAAAGAATACCCTTCCGAGCTACAAACTGAAGTTTAGTATCTCTCATCCCATGGGGGAGGGGAGGGGAGGGGGGTACTCTTAATAATTGAGTACTGTACATGTATAAAGTACATGTATGTGCAACCCTCAACGGTATGGAATTCAGAGATTCGGTCTGGCATAGGGAATACAATTTTGCTTGAATGGTCTGGAAAAGTGTATGGTTTTCATGGAGAATTTGTAAACCATAAATTTGTCTTTTAAATTTGCTTCAAGATTAATTTGTCTGAAAAGAGTATAGATTTACTTCAGTCTGGTCCACTCTAAAATAGGTACAGAAAATAGCTTTTTTGGGTCTGAAATAGAATAAAGACTTTAATGCTTCGACAGGACACCTTGCCTAGAATTTACAGGTGACTACTTCCCACTCCCCCCGCATACCCCCATCCCAAGGATCATTCAATCCCAATTTAGGATGATATAGAATATGATTTTCAAGGAAAAAATGATATATCAGGTCTCTCTTTTTGAAGAATCACCACTTGACATAACATTGCTAAATAATAATGGAAGAAATTAAGATGAACAAAAGCTAAAAACACAACTATAGCAAATTTCCCCCACACTGCCAGAAACTGCAATCTTTCTGTTGAAGAATTTCTCAAAATAGCCTCCACCACAGTATTTTGGCCGATGGTAAATAGCATCAACTGATAGAAAGAGACTGGGGTCAGTGAACTAGGAAAAGAAAAGTGGCGGCAAGATGAGAAAGGGAACATCACTCACTTTTCTCCTTGCTTTGGGACCAAACTTATGTTCTGCTTTACTTGGCAAAGTCTCGTTGAAGAATTTTGGCTCTTTCTACATGGTATTTCCCTATATCCCCCTCCATTTGCCCCCACTTGCCCAATTTTAACCCTTTCACTCCCAGCATGTTTATCAACATCTATGTTCTCCTTACAGTATCAATATTAAATCAGTTGATTG
>JAOEHT020014892.1:0-14828 GCA_025448195.2 Parazoanthus atlanticus | reverse complement strand
CGACGTCTTTATACTCCACAGCTTCGCTATCTCTCTTCTCAGATCCTGATATTTCTCAATCTTCTCCTTCTCTTTTTTCGAAAATTCCAGAATTATTATTATTATTATTATTATTATTATTATTATTATTATTATCAGGGTTGCCACACATCAGAATGAAAAAAAATCCCTGACTTTTCCCTGACCCAGAGCAAAATTTCACTGACCTTAAACATGGCAATTTGTACAGAGAACATAACATGTTTCACGTATTTTTCAGTTTTTTGTTTAGACGTTCAATATGCTTGCTTATAATATCCAAAATGATATAAATTTCCCTTACTTTTCCCTGACTTTAAGCAGAACTCCAAATTTCCCTGACCAAATGCAAAATTCACTGACTTTTCCCTGACCTTGAAAAAAATTCGATTTTCCCTGACTTTTCACTGACCATGGCAACCCTGATTATTTTAGTAAAGTATGTTTATACATACCGTACGTACGTATATATGTAAAAAAGGGTCATCGGTCGGTCCATTTGACCATTCTCTTTCTGCCTATAGCTAAAATTGTCCTGCTGGTCTTACTGTCTTCTTTTATCCCGAAGGAGTAAGTGTGCTCAATTCTTGCGCTAAAGTGTTTCTTCACATCGAGTTTGATTCTTTTGTTAAGCCACCAACGTATTAGACAAGCTTGTAATAAAGCAGTCCAAAAACATACTAAGGCACTGATGTATTGCGATAGTTTGGAGAGTCTCGATCTAGACTGGAATCAGCGAAAGTTTCTTTTCTTTTGAAATATAAGATAAAGGGGCAGTTGTCGCGATTGAAGAAAAAGGTGAACTTACGACACAAGTAAGGATCAACTCGTAGTTGTGACACGCAAACAAGATTTATTTGCCTATTGAAGCTAAATGTATCTGTCCGCAAAGTCCTTTTAACGTGTCATGTTAGTTTAAGAAAGAAGGTGAACAACTTTGGCGAACGATAGCGATTTGCAGCAGACGTTTTCCACGTATTTTCCCACAAAAAAGATAAAATCGTAATTGGTCCAACAACAGTAAAAACTTTGGTTCTGTGATGGAAACGAACTAAGTAAAAAATGAAAGTCAAATGTTCTTTGTGATTTCCATTTAACTATGATTTACCCATAGCGCTTTGACTGCGGTCGAGTTCGATCCTGTTCTCACTGTTCTGGTGATCTGGTCTGCTTGAACCCTCAGAAGTAAATGAGCCTTTTAATTCTTTGGTCAAAAATAAGCCTTTCAAAGTTTTATAATGGAGCTGATATTTAGAGAACATAAAATCGCAGTATACATTACTATACTTCACTGACACCAGACGTGATCGTTCTTATCAAAAAGATCGATTATACTTATAAATAATAAGGCGACTGAAACAGTGTCCGGCAAGCAATCGCGTTTTGGTTACAATGTTGAACCTCAAAATGATCATTTTATAGAGTTGGTGAATGTTTTGCTCCAGCCGTTCAAAAAAATTCCGGTTTTTTGTTATCTTGCAGTTTTCCGCGTAAAACTACAAACAATAATTAATTGGGAAACTCTTTTTCTAAGTTCCAACCCGGCGTAGATATTTGAATTGTACAGAAGCAACAAATTGTTTCTCAAAAACAAATATTGAAACGGTAACTGATCATCAGTGGGATTCCTAAAATGTGTGCAATTCTACAATTGGTTTCGGTTCCATTAAATCCCAGACCAATTGCAGAACATTTTAGGCGGAGCCACCCACTAAGCGAGCAACAACTCAAAATGCATTCATCAATATATCAATCAATATCTGCCCATTAGCGATATACGCACATTTTTGCTCCCTAAATAGTCGCTGTTTTTGCTTTGCCAGGAGAATGAAAGAGCAGGCCAATTCACCGTAAACAGGAACATGACTTGACATCGGCTACACCTAGCGGAAGCTCAACATATCAAGTAGTGATTCGAAAGAACTCTTTAATAATTCCATTATTGGCTCTATTTAAATGAAATTGTCAACAGGATAAGTTCATTGTTTTGTTTTCTATGATTTTGTAATAGAGTGCAGACAGTTGGTGTAAATCGGCTTCAGGCGTGAGTCCTTACAATGGAAATATAGATGAAACCTATTTGTATACACAACAGAATTAGCGGATCTCTGCTATTTTGATCATGCATGTTGTGAATATCAAAGGTATCGTAAGCAAGATTAATTTGTACTCAGCCAAATTCCATGCGGGCGGTGACGCGAGCGTTCTGTGATGGAAACGAAGAAAGTAATAAATGAAAGACAATTCTTCTTTGTGATTTGCATTTAATTATGATTTATATAGCGCTTTGACTGCGGTCGAGTTCGATCCTTGTGATCTGATCTGCTTGAACCCTCAGAGGTAAATGAGCCTTTTAATTCTTTGGTCAAAAATAAGCCTTTTAAAGTTTCATAATAGAGCCGATATTTAGAGAACATAAAAATGGCAGTATACATTACTACATTTCACTGACACCAAACGTGATCGTTCTTATCAAAAAGATCGATTATACTTATAACAATAAGGCGACTGAAACAGTGTCAAGCAATCGCGTTTTGGTTACAATGTTGAACCTCGAAATGCTCATTTTATAGAGTTGGTGAATGTTTAGCTCCAGCCGTTCAATAGAATTCCTGTTTTTTTATCTTGCAGTTTCTTGTTTTCCACGAGAACGTTTTGCCACGTAAAACTACAAACAAGAATTAATTGGGAAACTCTCTCAGTTTCTAAGTTCCAATCGCAGATATATCAATCAACCGTCATCTGCCCATTAGCGATATACGCACATTTTTGCTCCCTAAATAGTCGCTGTTTTGCTTTGCCAGGAAAGTGAAAGAGCAGGCCAATTCACAGCAAACAAGAACATGACATGACAGCTGCTACACCTAGCGGCAGCTCAAAGGTATCGTAAGCAAGATTAATTTGTACTCTGTTTCCGTAAATAGGTCGATCTATTCTCCGTCATTATGAATAGTCACAAAGAGGTTGATTCGTCTCAAAGGCTTTGGTATTGCACGAATGCGTCGGCTGTTTTCGTTGATTATTCCGGTTAACACTCGTATTTAACCTCTTCGGACAACGTTTAATTTTGATAACTTGTCCAACACTTCAATTAAAACCGGACAGACAAGAAAAAGTATGTTCTATGAAGACTAAAAACATTGCGATGTTTTATCAAAAACATCGGGTATCAGTTAGTGGAAGGCAGCCCGCTTTGTATGCAGTGACTACAAACGCACAACAATACCTCTATTTTAGTGAAGTCACTTGGTTGGGATACCTTGGAGCAAAAACGCTTGTTTAACAGTCTGTTCTTTTTACAAGTTTCATAATGGTCTTGTTAATTACCAACTCCCCGGCTCTGTTACCTGCTCTAGACTTACTAGGTCTACTAGGAGACACAAGTTCACATACCAGCAGCTGCAGACAAATGTATTAGCTTATAATTATTCCTTTTTCCCGAGAACTGTTAGAGTCTGGAACTTACTTCCTTGTGAAGTAGTATCTTCTGACACTCTAGCTAGTTTTAAGCAGTCCGCCCTACCTGCCATAAGATCTTCAAAGTGCCTAATCACTTGCACAGGCTATAAATACACGTCGCATGACCAGCCCTCCTAGTATTGGTGAAATCTGAATTTGAGAGTATACAAATCAGATTTGATTGGTGGTTTTACTCACATGCATAATTACTACCACAGTTTGAGCAATGTAGAATTTCCAAAACAATTTTTGTAACAACTTTGCTGACTTTTAGTTTCTACCTGAAAACATTAAAGTAATCAAGCAGAAAACTGCTGAAGATATTTGTCAGTTTGTTCCTTTTTTACCTGTTCCCCAACAATTAAAACTTTCTTCTCAGTTTCTTTCAAATAGAGAAGTATGGCAAGAGCTAAATGTTTATCCCGACTTGATCCGTTGCCTACGTGCAACATACCTGAAACATTTAGTTTTGAACTAACATCCCGTAAACCTGTTTGAACAAATTAGGGCAAATGGCTCAGATTCCGCCAACCCGGCCAGTGATGGGTATCATAGCTGTCCTCTCATTCCTCTGCAATGGCGCCCTCTGTCTAGTGGTTTTGAAAAAACGTAGCATGCTGAAACAGTCCTACAACGTTCCGATATTCACATTGGCGGTTAACGATACTCTGACAGGTAAAATTATCTTATGTTCGCATCGACGATCATGTACATGTTCACTGGCCATAAGATATTCCCACTAACAACATTCCAATCTTATGCTCTCACTGACCATCTGATTCTCCCACTTGCAAGATTCTCTATGTTCACACAGGCCAGCAGATACTCCAACTTGTAGGATCAGTCTCTAACTGTATTCAGAGACCAGCAGATACTCCAACTTGTAGGATTCTCTTCTCATGTTCACACTGACCATCACATTTTCCCACTGACAAGATCCTTTTCTTAGGTTCACACTGACCATCTGATATTCCCATTTACATGATCACAGATCATCAGATTCTCCCACTTACACAATTCCCTTCTCATGTTCACAGACCATCAGATATTATTCCCACATACATGATTCCCTTATTAAGTTCACAGACCATCAGATTCTCCCACTTACAGGATTTCCTTCTCATGTTCACAGACCCCCAGATATTCCCACTTACAGGATTCCCTTATGTTCACAGATCACCAGATATTCCTACTCACGAGATTCCTCTATGTTCACACCGACCATCAGATACTCACACTAACAAAATTCCCTTCTCATGTTCACAGACCACCAGATATTCCCACTTACACGATTCGCTTAATATGTTCACAGACCATCAGATTCTCCCACTTACAGGATTACCTTCTCATGTTCACAGATCGCCAGATATTCCCACTTACGAGATTCCTCTATGTTCACACCGACCATCAGATACTCACACTAAGAAGATTCCCTTCTCATCTTATACTCCCACTCAGAAGAATCTCTTATGTTGGTACTGACCATCAGATATTCTCACCTGTAAGTTCATACTGAGCATTACTAGATTTCCTTACGTTTACACTTCCTACTTATAAGACTTCCTTCTCATGTCCACACTGGCCATCAGATGGTCCCACTTTCAAGATTCCCTTCTTCTGCATGCTCACACTGACCATCAGATACTCCATCTTCCTCTGATATTCACAGACCATCACATACTCACCTGTGTAATATTTTATTCCTCCGACATTCACACTAACCTTTAGCAGATTCTTGCACTTGCAAGATATTCACAGATTATCAGATACTCCCGCTTGTAAAATTATTTGAATATTTTCAGTTATCACTGATCGAAGATGGTAACTTTAATACTCCCTTCCCGACGTTTTGCCTTACCAAGTCGATTTAGCAGCATGACCCGCGCATTAAACTTTAGAAAGGCACAAAACATGGCTGCATTCTGGGGTAGATTACAGGATTTTTGAAAGGGGAATGGCTAATTAATATGAGTATCATTATGACCATTCAATCACCTTCGAGCTCTCCATCCTATTACTCTCATTCTATCTTGTTTGCTAGTCCAAAGAGGGGTTTGGATAGCCACCCATTCTACCCCCTCCCCCAAACCCGCCCTTTGTATTATCTCGACGATACGTGCAACCCACCACTAACGGAGGATTTTCTGTCACCACCGATGGTCTCGCAGAAACGAAATTGTTCTACAATACGCCACTTCCTTCTGCTCATTGCAAACACTGACAATCTTTCTTTCAACGAAGCGACAAACAGTTAGAAAATTGAAGACCATGTAGGTATAAAGGAGTAAATATATATATATATATATATTTATAGGTGTATTCCTCTTGGCCTCTCCAAACTACGTGCTGGGACAAGAGAATGTGCCCGTCCCAGGAGGAGTCGGTGGCCAACTGTTCTGCCGCGTCATTTACCGCGGATTCTTTGTGTGGCTCTTCTCTAAGTTTTCCATCTCTCTGGTCACGTGCATGGCGATAGAGCGATGGTTTGCTATTGCAAAGCCAAGCAGGTTTGTCCTTGAGTTAACAAAACCGTTTCTGCACAGGGAGCTTTTACATTTCGCATGGGTCCTGCGAGCCGTTTTCCTTTGATCAACAAGCCGTGGGGTCTGGGACCGAGAGTCGTTCGGACTCTTTTTCTCGTTCGTATTCGGGATACGTTCGGAATCAGTCGGACGATTGTCGTAACCACAACTAAGAAAAACGTTCGTAAAGTTTTATCAACAGATAACAAGGGCGGCTAGGTTACCCTACTTTCAATGGCCCATGTGTATGCTAAATTTCTGGCTTTTCGTACAATTGTCCCGACCAGGTTTGTCCTTAAAAGTCCGTTAACATTTTAGATTAAAGAAATAAACATCTGTCAAGAAGTCCGGTTAGGTTTGTCCGTAACAGTTGGTTATTCTGTCAAATGGAACAACCAAAAAAAAAAATACAAAAAGGAAAAGTAATGAGCGGGAATCGAACGATTATGAAATGCAACGAGATAATAAAAAGAACAAAGGGTATTTACATTAAAGTCAGTGAACATGAAGCGCAACGACTAAAGAAAAAAGGTCATCAATGGAAATGGAAGTTTAGCCTGTAGTACTCAGTAATTTGGGACACGGAATTTCCAAATTTTTTTTGCAATCGATGTTTGTCCGAAAAAGTTAGCTTTTAAGAGACTCAGTTCTTGTAATTTATAAAATGGATTGGCTTTTTTGATGGATTGTGGAGGACATACATGGAACATGAAAATTGTTAGTACCCAGCCGCCCTTGCAGTTAAGGGATACAAGGGCTCAGACTGTGCATATTGGTTGTTTCACTACAACACCTTTTTATATGAACATCTAGTTTTAGTCCTGGTGCATATGTATACATTAAAGGCCTGTTCACACTAGAGACGCAAACGCAGGCGCAAGGACATTCACACTGGGGACGCAAGTGAAGCAAATAAAGAGCTTGCGCATACATGATTGCTTGCGTCTGCGCTTGCTTCACCTCATTTCACACTAGAAAACTCGCGAAGCAAAGCAAACGCAAGCGCAAGGCATGCGCTAGAAAACGGAAAATTTCATTTTTCTTGCGTCTGCGTCACTTATATTCACACTTTTATTTTCTGCTCCTGCGTCTGCGTCTCTTGTGTGAACAGACCTTAAGGTATTAGAAACCTTTAGCAATTAGTACGTCAACGGTGACGAGGAAAGCACAAAACAATAGCTTTATACAATCTTTGCACGTGGGAATGCACCAAGCTTACCAACTAGTCACCGTCGCGCAAAAAAATACAACGTGAAAAACAAAACGTTTGGGTTTTGTAGAGAACATGAACTGGCCTCTTTGTAGTTCGGCTTTATAACTGTCGGCCGCAGTTCATGCCATTCGCACTCCTTAACACAAAAAAATAGTAAAACGCCCGAATGATACGCAAACAAAACAGAACACAAGAAAGTATGTTTTCAGCAGCTGCCGTCCAAACCGTTGCCATCTCGGCTGCTAAAGGTCGCTATTTTACAATGAGTGTAACGTAATATATTATATTATATAATATAATAATAATAATAATAATAATAATAACGATGAGCCGCATATCGGTTTCTGAGCGAAATTTCAGATTTTAACCAACTTTCAATTTTTATCAAATATATTCGTCCTCTCGGCCTTTAAGTTACGCAATAGCGCCCTTCTGTGCTATTTGCGCTACGACAGCATATGGATGTTTACACTGCTTATAATAATGATAATAATCAATAATGTGTATATTTCATTTGCTAAAAATACGTAACAAATGTTACAAATACTAAAAGTGATAGCTATTTGCTACATTACAAAAATATATATCAAAGAAACTTCGCGCTTTGTTTGTTTCGTTGCTTCGCAAAGCTGCCAAATGAAATTAGACTACGCAAAGTCTCAGCCCAGCTACTCGTTAGTGTGTAAAGCGATGCTGGCCTATACCGGCCGAGTACCCGGCTGCACACGGTAGCTCAACTCTAGTTGAGCCGCAGTTGAACAAGTTATGAAAGGCTTACTGATATATATGTAGCGGCAGATTGCTGCCACTTGGTGATAGCAAACCTTTTTTTTAGCTTATCGCAATTTATGTTGACAGGGCCCTAACACACCCTGTTTTTATAATTCAACCACATTTTACTCGACAATGAGTTTGATGATCCTCATTTCTTATTGTGTTAAACTTGTTTACACAACAAGGAGTACATTTGACGAAATTTTTAAAATTTCGACCGTCAGGCATAGGTTTGGTGCCACCTTAACTTTCAGAAAAATTTGGTTGCTCCAAACTCTGATGGTAGGATTTAAGAAAATGTTCTTCAGATGTTGTGCTGCATGGTTGTGCAGGCAATCTGACACAATAAAGATGGGCTCACCGAACTTATTTTTGTCGGAGTATGTACAACGGTTGGTAAGCAAAAGAGCTATATAACACAGTCTAACAACAACTGGCAGCAATCCGTCATGATTTCGTAAAGTTTAGTGACACAGAAAACTCGAAAACAGGTGTATGTGAATTCAATAGCTCAAAAGACTTATGAAGCTTCTAGTTAATTTGGTCGACATAATTTAACTATTTTTAAACAGGTTAACGCAACTAAATTACTGTATACATATTCACGTAAGATTGGTTTTATAACAAAACTTTGCGTAGATATAGGCCTTCACTTTCCGCTTCGGTCAACAAAGTGAAGATGATAAGAAGGAAAAGATTACTTGCTCCATAATTGCTGCTTTTTATAAAACAGCTTACTTTTTTTTTGTTTCGGCCCTCTTGTAGATACAAGACTCTCTTCACCACCCGCCGAGTTATGTGCTACATAATTGGAATGTTCCTGTGGTGCTTCTGCTGGGTCTGTCAGTCTCTGTTCGAGTCTCCAATGGAGGTCATACATTCTGTTCCAAAATGTGTTTTCCGGGAACTCATCACCAATGTCTCCGCTTCCCGTGGGTGGGTGGTCACGTACTGTGTCCTGACCGTCTTGGTACCATTCCTCGTCACCATGGCAACCTATTTCCACTTGCGCTTCGTTGTGAGGAAAGAAATCAACAAAATACAGAATGTGAGTGTGCGCAGACAGGCCGAGTTGGAGATCAAATTGTCCCGTATGGGGGTGACTGTGGCGCTCTGCATGGCCATCTGTTTCGTGCCCAATCAGATTAGCTACATACTCAGCAAGTTTGACGTCATTTCTATTGTCTCAGCTGGTCACAACGTCACGGTCGTCCTGAGCATGCTCAATAGCTGCATTAACCCATTTATCTATTGCTTCACCAACAAAGTTTACAAGAAGGAGTTCGTTCGTCTTTTGTTTAGGAAGAAACATGACATAAAAGCTTTCCTACATCTGAAAGAACGCAGCCCAAGATACCCACAAGGCAATGCAAGCCAGTAGGGGCATCAAGTGATCTTTGCGTGCATTGCGACCATGCAAGCACAACGTCACCTTTTGCAAGCACGAGCTTTTGAGCACTAAATTTTAAAAACTGGCTATTTAGAGCAAGCGAGCACCCCGCTTTCGGAGTGTTCCACTTATTGTCTAGATACACAAGCGGTACTGTTTTTACTGCTTTAGAAAACATTTGTTTGAGAAAGTAAACACTGATTCGGCGTATATGTTAACGTTTGTTCAGTAACTGCTCTCACATAGTGGGTGGCTCCCTCAAAATGGTCTGAAATTGGTCTAGGGTTAAATGGAGCCGAAACTAATTGTAGAATTGCACACATTTTAGTTATCCTACTGATGATCAATCAGTTACTGATTTGCCCTTTATTTCAGCGACATCATAGTTGTCTGTGCAGTTTCAATTTTCAATAAGCAGTTTACAGTAAGCAGCAAATTGCAAGTGGTGTGTATGACATTTAAAAAAGCATCAAATTGCCGTTAACTATCCATTTGATCTTCGCGTCGTAGGCACTCTCTTAGTGGTGCTCTTAGTTACTCCTTCAATAAATATATAATTTTCCTTTGAAGTTTCCTCCAGCTACCTGGTTTTCTATCAAATGTTCAGTTCTTGAAGGCCGCAGCCATCACACGTCATTCAGTCTTTCAACAGTTTTGCAAAATTTGGCGATTCTCAGGTGAATTATCCATTACATTTTGACCACTAACACAACTCGGTTTGGAACATGTTGCAGTTATTATACACTCAATCAGGAAACGCTGCTAGCGTGACGACAAACGTTGTTTCTATCCTCTGAGAGAAAAAGGAGCTTGGACCAATCAGAGCACGCGTTAAATCATGTCTAATCTGATTATACCATAGTTGTTCTTTCTCTGTATGTTCACTTGCCTGGGGCTTGTTCTTGATCGTCCTCTTGGAATACTAGTTCCAGTGTGTTGTGCGAATGATTCATTTGAATGAATCATTCTTGAATGCCTTTGATCTCTGTAAGTCCTATAAATTATCCGTGAATAAAATGTTTTAATTTTGTGTTGTGTCTCCGAGGAACATCTTTGGAAACATCTGCAGAAACTCCATTACAAGTTTCCTGAAATTCCCAGTCCGCTAGGGCCTCAAAATAGATTCTCCTTCCCGAGTCTCGCTCACCGTAGCCCGTGGTTACGAATCAAGAATGACAGTAAGTTCCACCGGGTTATTTGGTCGGATGTATGATATATGAGACTACTTGTCAATCTTACATTGCCAGTTTATAACGTCTGGACCTTCATCTGCATATTTACGCTGAAATCGCTTAAAGTAAAATGCGAGTTACAGGCCCTGTGCTTACACTCGCTCGTAAGAATTTCTGTAAATTTGACACAAGACAAAATCGCAGATAATAATCAACAAGTGTCAGACGATCGAAATCATTCCAAAGTAAAAAGTGCTCAAAATGAAGGGGGAGGATCTACATGCAGTTATGTCCAAACGCTAAATGTCTGATGGGCTTTTAACCTGGTAGATTGTACGGTATTTGGCCCTGAGACGAAGCGCTACCACTGTGTAGGCCCTGCAAAAAGGGTCTACATCCTGTTGAGCCTTTGGAGCACGTCCCAACCGTCTGTATACTAACGCTGTCCCAATGGTGGAGAACCCGACACAAGGGACATTGGAGTGTAAACCTTCACGAGCTCATCCCAAGAACAGTCCGCAAGCTGTGGAGTAAACAGACCACAGAAAACCAACGGTTAGACTCTGATCTGATGGTATGTTCTTTCTAACTTTCTTTCCGAGTGTATTCATTTTGTATCAGCAGGAGCTGCTAATTTATAAAATCCATTTAAAGCTTGGGTAAAGACTGAAAAAACCCGTTGCCATCAAGTGGATTTGTTAACACTGGACATTGTTCCTTAGGATTTGCGAGAGCCGAAAAAATGCATGAGTATTACTGATGTATATTATTTATAGAATTTTGCTTGTTCTATTGTAAAGTAGATGGTTAACTTCAAAGTTAAAGATTTCTTCAAAAAAAGCTAAACAATAGATATCAGGAGTACTTTAGGAGTTGAGACAAAAAACAAATACATTACCGGAAAAGCATCTTCACTAAAAAGAATGGGAACTCTACAGTAAATACATAATACGGTTTTATCCAGTAGAAAATAAACAATATTTACAAAATATGTAAACACGAAAGCCAGCGAAACGACACAATTAACTTTACCAGAACCAACCCTGGAAACAGAACTTTCTGCCAGTGAGATACTTACTTCGCCTGGGACATGGAGATTGAAATCTATGCCGGTGACAAACTCCGTGTGGTGTTCAACGCTTTCTAGAGGAGTTGGTCCTGCAGTGATGTCCCAGGTTCTAACTGTGAAGTCATACGAACTGGATGCAATGACTCCACCACGATGAGGCGAGCACTGCAGTGTGCAAGGAAAACGTTTAGTATAACCTTATACTATCTTAACATATATTACGACTTATTTGGAACAAGTGAGATGCTACGTCAATAATTTATTATCAGTTATCGTTACAAGTTGGGGGAGTTCGTGGTCGTCAAAAGCACCGAGAGCAAACAGGCTTCATTCCTGAATAACTCAAGAATTTCACAAATGAAATAGTCACGAAATTGCTTTATCTAAACCTGATTTTATCATTCGCTGCTACTGATTTCACTGAACGGTGAGTTGCAAAATGGCTTCTTTGGCCTGTTAAAAACGAGATTAGCAAGCCTGGTAATGGCACACCTCGCTTTAAAAGCTTGCTGTAAGTGCATGAATGTGCTTGGAAAGTTAAATATGTGACTGGAAATCCTGGTAGCGGCACGCCATGGTGATGAAACAACGCTTGCTGTCATTGATAGTGGAACACACAAAGATAGGAACATTATTAAGACAGTAGTTTGGGAAGATAGTGAACTTACAAAAGGCAAAACACTGGTCAGAATGATGTCTTCTACTGCATAAAATAAATCATTCTAAAGAGAAGAGAAGAGAACATAGAAAAAAAAGATAAAGGTAACTCGTATAATCACCTTAACTCTTCGAACAGCATATGAATGACCTTCCAGAATAAAAACTGGGGTTCGACTGTTGCGAATATCCCACACTCTAAAAAGAAAAAGTGCCGAGTAAAAAACCTTAACTTCAAAAAAAGCAAAGTAAAGCAATTAAACCAACTATTTAGTAACCATTTCATGTTAACAAAGTTGGAAGTTGTTTTGCACTAGAAGGAATTGCAAAAGTTCATACTTCACAATTGAAAGAAACTTAACAGCACTTACTTAATCTTTGAGTCCGTTGATCCAGTGACAACAGTATTCTTTGGAAAAGACAGAAACTAGATTTAAGTTAACTTTTCTTTTTTCCAACAAAAAGAATAGAAATTGAACATGTCAGTCTCCATGAATGTGCTGACATGTACTAAATCGTGTGTAGGTTAATTAATGTTACATTATTCCCCTTACTCACAGTTAATAATGTAAGCATAATTACCTGGTCATATTTCGCCCAATCGCAGCTTAGAATCTCTCCATCATGAGCTGTTATGGTCTGTTGGGCATGTTGGGGTACTGAGACGTCCCATACACGCAGTGTACTGTCGCCCGATACGGAGGCGAATGTTCTTGGCAGATGAGGGGACCATATTGCACTGTACACCACGTGTTGATGGCCGGCAAACGTCGCGAGAGATGCGTCAAGTTTAGGATCCCACTGAAGATCAGACATCAACATTCAGTGTTACTCGATGATCGGATCAATGCAGGTTTCTGGGCAACGACACACCTGCCCCTCTTATAAACCTAAACTTAAACCCAACCCCAACTGACCTTGATTCTAACCCTAACCTAAGGGAGGGGTAGGTGGGTAGTTGCCCAGAAACCTACACTGATATCAATGATCTGCATGTACGTAAATGACTTTTACGAGTATTTTCTACAAACAATATATCACTTTTACACCAGAGTTCCAAAATCCAAAAGTTTTTAAACCTGATAAAGAGTTTACTTGTATATCTAGTAGATTAGTGATAAAATCATGAAACTTAACACATTACAATGTAGAAGTAAGTATCACGGGGAACAATTTATAAATGACCTCGGGTCTAGCTGATTACCTTGGCAGCCGATCAAACGTCAGTCTACCACAGACGTAATCACTATTGATTTATTTCTAAGGTTTACCCGGCCCTTAATATTTGTACACTACAGTATCAGTCTGATACTCAGAGCCCTGTGGTCTCTGGTCAAATGAAGGGCTCGTCAGAGCATCAACAACGGAAGTCAGAAATTCTCTGATTTTTGGCTCATGAAATTCTGCAAATTTTGTGTATCATTCTTCTTCATACACCAGAGATCTGACACAGATTATTTAAATATTTTCAAATTAACCATTATTGACAAACATTCACTAATCCAGCCACAGGAAAAATACTGTAGGAGTAGCACATATTTATAGTACGCATGCGCAAAAAGGGATGTGGCAAAAGCCCTTCATTTGGCCAGAGGGCATTTGGTCTCTCGGTACAACAATGACTCAGGCGCGTATGCAGGGGGGGTGCACTGGGTGTATGTGCACCCCCCCCCACCTGAAAAAAAGTTCCGCTCAGAAACGTCCAAAAGAGGAAAGAAAGTTCCATAGATATATATACTTTAAGAACTGCTGACATAAGGTCCGCTCAAGCTTAAAGTGCACCCCCCGCCAAAAAAGCTGCGTACGCGCCTGCACAGAGTGACGACTTTAACTCGTACCACAACTGTGATGGCCTTCCTATGACCAACAAAATCCATCCTGGTCTTCCACCCATCTCTTTCGACAATCTTCGCAACTGGGCCAGAGTTGTTCATGGCATGTGCTGACACAACGTAATGGCCGTCTGGGGACCAGCTCAAGCGAAGCACGTGTGTTGTACCACCGCAATCCTGAAACGGCTCGGTTACCTCTGCTTGCAGCTGCCAATCAGCAGTCCGCCAGATTTTCATGCTTTTATCATCGGACTGGGATGCGAGGAATTTCCCCACTGGATCCCAAGTGACTCCCTTGACCAAGCCACTGTGACCTTTCACAACTTTTATAATCTCTGTGGATGAACAAAGGAGTGCGAATATTCAGTGCGACGGTATTTGAACATGCATATTATCCGCTGGCTATAGAGATTATTACTAGGTGGGTCAAACGATGGGATGGCGCTAGTTCAGAAGGGCGAAAAGGAGGTCGACCCCAAACTCGAGCCCATTCTTTTACGGCCATCGTCAAATATTCCGAAGGCTGGTGTCAGGGTTATTTTTTTTTAGAAAAGGGACTGGGACATATATACAATAAAAACTGAGTGGTTGGCAGCGAATTGAGTGGTTGGTGTAGTGACAGTGCAAAGGACTGGAGTGTAAGCATCCCCGGTTCGATACTCATCAGTACTCTTATCTTCGTTTTATGTAGATTCTTCTTTTCTTCAGTTTAGCTTCTCTTT
>JAOEHT020014783.1:0-14841 GCA_025448195.2 Parazoanthus atlanticus | reverse complement strand
TCCGCTTAACACTACGGAAACCGGAGATAAGCGCCGGCCTTATGAGCCACCTGGCTCGGGAAAGGATTTAGCTTTTTCTAAACCCAGTTAAAGCTAAAAACGTAGTCGCTCATTATTTACGAACAATTGTAACAATTATTTTGTCACTTATTATTTCAACCATGTCTGCAGGGACAGTGTGACTGTAAAGACCACGTGACAGGTCTTGAGTGTACAGAGTGCAAGCCAGGGTACCACAACCTGCAGAGCCAAAACCCACTAGGCTGTGATTCGTGTGCTTGTAATCGAAATGGTGTAATTGGTGGTCTTCTTGTGTGTGAAGAAATGACAGGACAATGTCCTTGCAAGTTTTATGCCTCGGGAGTGAAGTGTGCTGATTGCAGGAGAGGCTTCTATGGGTTGCATGTAAGGAAATTTATGGGATGCACAGGTAATTGTAAAATTGGAATAGTTTTTGATGTCATGTACCTTACCACAACTGTACTAATTGCTGATCATACTTTTAATTTTACTATGCAAGCAAACTGACACATTAACGTGTCAGTTATTACTTGCATAATGCGACCGAATTTGTTTTTGATTGTAAAAATATTGTTGTTATTCTTCATATTCGTGCAATACTGGACTGGTATTCTGATTTCCATTAGATTTACTGTAAAGTAAAGTAAAGACACTTTATTTAAAATAAAGACTCTTTACTTACTGAGGGTAACACATTTACATCCATAGGACGTACTCTCCCTTGTGGCCCTCACCACAACACCAGGATTACGGATTTACCCTACTCTTTTCGAGAAGTGTGTGGGTTCTTTTAAACCCCCTGAGATAGCGTTTCAGGAGACTAGACGGGCTGTGCTTGCTTTAGCAGAGTGGGCAAACAGCTTCCTGCCGCACTCAGTTGTCTTGAGTAGGATTTCTATTATAAGGATCTCTTAACACTGCTTCCAAATTTCTGTTTCAGGATGTGATTGTGACATTGGTGGAGCACTTGATCAGGACTGTGACAAGAGGACTGGCCAATGCAAGTGCAGAGCAAACATCATTGGAAGGGATTGCAAGAGGTATATCGTTCTTCCTCTTTGTTTTCACCTGACTGCATTTACCAATTACCAAGCTGCTGTGCTTTTTTTTTTTATACAAACGTATTTTTTCACTGTATCATATAATCTAGTTACATGTACTCTACAACAGGCATTTACACAAGTCTGTAAAAGTGTCATACTCAGGATGTTAAGAGAGCTGAAGGCATGGGTTGAAATAGAAGGATTTTGTGTTTAATTAATACAGAAATGAATATCTTATTTTATTATAATGGTAATTCAAAATCAAGTTTGCTTGAAAATGTATAAAGGTCCAATATTTTAGTAAGCTGGGATTGTCACAAGGAGTGTACATAAACTTACCTGTATAGTAGCACATTCTTTTTCTGGCCGAAAATCTTGCGATAAAGCACATTTTTCATCTGTGTCCATGCAATTACTATTAATACAATGTTTTGATAGAAATTGCTTGATTAAATCAGCTTAGGGATACATTAAATAACGCAGTTTCTTGTTATCCTCGATGAAAGAGTTTAGGTTGTTTATGATATCCAGTTTAGTCTACTGATGTGCGAAAAATTGATAAAAGTTGTCTCTTTTTCATACATGTAGCAGTATCAATTATAGACACCTTAGTTGCTTGAAACTAAGATTTGTCAAAACTTGTTTGGCCATAATCCATCAGAGATTTGTGTAAAGACAGATTTTGGAGTTGGGGCAGGGACAGGGTGAGTACTTGTTCCAGTCGTATGTTGGTCTTCTGACACCTCCCGTACTCCTTTTCTTTTCTGCAGACCATCTCCTCTGTTTTTTTATCCCACGTTACACCACATCAAGGTAGAGCTGGAAGATGGTTACACTACTGGCAGTGGTACCATACCGGGTGGTACACGCACACGGTTTGATTTTGATGAACTTTCATTTCCTGGATATTCATGGAGGGGATATGCTGTCATGTCAGATTTACAGGTTTGTTTGTCTACTCTGCTTCTAGAATTAACCCTTCAACTCCCACCACGTTTATCAACATACGTCTTCACTTGTACATTATCAGTATATACAGTAATATGTTTATTGGTTTTGACAATAACGGAATTGATTATCTATTCTCCCAACTTATTAATAGGAATTAAGACTTGCTGTCAAGTTCATGTCTCCCATCACTAAAACATTAATTTCTGTTTATTCTGGATTATTCTTCTCAACAGAAATCTTCTTCATTACAAACGTGTGGTGTCTGTTCACAAACAAATAATAATGTCGAGTTGTTGCATTATTTACTTTTAAAAGTTTGAATTTTAGCTGTGTGATCACATCTACTGTTCTGTGTATAAGTAAAAAAGCAGCCTGTTTACCAGTTTTGGATGTGTTTATCCTTTCCAACATTACAGTGTTTGCTTTTTTCCTCAACAGAAAAGTGTGAAGGTCGTCCTTGATGTCCCCAAGGCCAGCCGCTACTATATAGTGTTTCGTTATGTACTAAACCAGACAACTCCTGTTGTTGGCCAAGTTGTTCTATCACCTGTGGGCGGGTCAGGCATTCGACAGAGCAGTGAAGTGACTTTCCAACCAACCAGTAATCGCCCCTTGTTTGTTACAACGGCTGACAAGAGACAGAATACACAGTTTGTCCTGACAGAAGGAAAGTGGAATATGGTCATTGAAGCCCCTCCGTCGAAACTTCTGTTGGTATGAGTATTTTATTAATTAAGACTTAAACAAGAAGTTCCTCTCTAGCTAAGCCCCTCCTCTTTTCATGCTTTGAAGCTCGTAGCTTAAAATCCAAACTTTGCAACAAGGATAAGCTTGGTGTGTAATGATTCCTCTCCTCCTTGAGTGCAGCCTGACACAGCATTAGAATGATTCAGTTGTGTTCTGTACATGGCTATCCTCGCTACCTAAACATTGTTTCATTGTAAATCCTGTTTGTTTATTGTAAATTATAAGTAGATCCAGTCGTATGGTCACAGAAAATTCTCGCTCTGCCATACTGTATAAATGTCCTCTTCAAGAACCTCATTTATAATGTTCCGTTTTCGAGCACTGTGTTCTATAGTTTACTCTGATGAAACTATGCGCGTATTAATTTATAAACATATAATGCTTGCTCAACAAAAACTTGCTCTTCTTTTCCCGAGTCTGACACGTACTTTATTATCATTCCTGAGCTTTTACAGATGTTGTAACAAAACTTTCTCGTTAACTTGCTCCTTGAAATGTTCTCGTTAATTTTGCTCCTACAAATTTTGCTGAGGGAAAATCATATCAACTTTATTTGTGGAGAATGATGCAACTTGGTTTTCGAAGGTGGAAATGAAATGCACAACTCAAGCTGAGGTATTCAGAAAAACTGAGGCACAAAAAATATTGAACATATTATGCATGCACCACCTCTCAAATATATATCTTAATTTGTTGTTAAGTGGAAGAGAGGACTCTGAAAGTTACTGCAGAGGTTTTATTAGTTTGGTAACCACTGAAAACACTTGCGAGCCAAGGCAAACTGATAAAACACGCTTTGAACACTCCTTGGATACTCCTGGAATTTCACATTCAGAGATCAGCACTATCCCTGCATTTATGTTTTAACGATTTGTTAGCATCATTTGCTTTCCGTTGAGTGCAACTAAGCGAAACTTTTATTTATTTTATATGTGGTATCAAAATACTTTAAGAAAATTCTTGAAACAATACTTGCAGAAAATCCTGGATTGCTGTGAAAGTGTAGGAACCTTGGCTACATGCACATGTACAAGGAGGTTTCTTCTAAAAAAGGAGCAAAGTTAGTTATTCGCAGGCAGATCTCAAGAATGCAACGAATTTCTAATTATTAACGTACAGATAACATTAACACTTTGGGATATGTGATGTTTGTTTCTAGCTCCAAATATTGATAGAACATCGCTTGCATTCACTTGCATTAAACCATTCTCACTATTTTGAAAAAAAAAACAATCCCAGAGTTTGTAAGAAAGTTTTCTCCACAGATAATGATTTTCTTCTGTCATACATGCAGGACTATGTCGTGGCTTTGCCACAGGAGTATTTTGAAGCTTATCTACTCAAAGAGAAAGTAACCAAGCCCTGCCGGGTGAATGAAGACGGTCTTTGCAACCACTTTTCTTACATCAGTACTGCCAGTCCTGATTTTGTCAACGTGGAGTTGGAGCAGGGGTTCATAATAACACAGAGAGGACTGTTTGCAACTCAGCTGTTTGATGATGCTAGTATTGTGCAGCAGTTGGACCTGAATTCCATGGCCTATTTGAACAATAGTCAGGTAAGTATGGGAAGAAGTCGTGTGTAGGCTGTATATTCTTGTAAGGAAATTGGGACCAAATAGTGGTGAATGTGGCTAATACATCGGTACGAATATTAACTCATTAATATTCACGTTTTAACTATTTTTGTTTACTATTTTTTATTTTATGTTGAGATCTCTGATCTAAGACAGTCCATTTGACACCTTTTGAAATGCTTGAAGTTGTATTTTAGTTTTTTCTGGAATCATTGCACTCGGCGTTGAACAAAATCTGTGTAAATGAGCACATGACATTTCCACGGGTATAAATTCCTCTCCTTCGATCTCTAGAGAGCAGCAAGAGACAGTAATAAATAGGATTTTGAAATCCAATTTATTGCCCCCGATGAAGATCCAGAGTTATGGATCGAAAATATGGACATTTTAAAACTCTTAACATAGGTCAGTTTTAACCCCTGAACATTTTGTAGGGTGGCCTATTCAGCTAGTAAACTGGTATCCAAAGGGGCCCTGTATATCTTACAATCACAGTGATTATATTATATAATATATATTTAACTTACTATATCTAAAGTTATATTGGTATGTCTCCTGGTGTAATTTGTACATTAAAAGATAAGCTGGAAATTGCATAACACGAGCCTGGCATTAGCTCACAGGTGGGATTCATAAAGAGGTTCTGACAAAACACACCGTCAGTGAAAAAATGCTCTTATAAGTCTTCATAAACTTGGTTTTTCACTCCACTTATAGAGCTTGAACATGGGACAAGTTTGTTGTTCCAAGTAAATCTAAATCCTACCATGACATTAACTTACAGTATGTACAAAACGAGACTTGCAAACTGAACAAAGATGGGGTGTTCTCAGTCGGTAGAAGTAACAGATCACTCAGTAATATTTTTTTCAATCAGTAGGACAAAAGCCATTTGTCGATGTTTTCACTTTTAAGTCTATATACATATATTTTTATATTTATATTTAGCTTTATACTTATATACGCTATTTATACTCGGAAGATTGGGACTTATCAGGCCTCTAGCTGCCTGTGCGGCAAATGCATCGAGTTTTGTAAATTATAAAATAATGATAAATGGAAATTAGGTTGGCTAGATGGCTATTTACACCAGTGTAACCGGTGAGCAGATGATTTGAACGTACTTGGAAGTCAGCGATTTATACTGCTCGGCCTTGCTGCCTCCTTCGTCTATAGTAACAGAGAATCAAGCACCAATATTTTCTAGATTGAATGAATTTTGATCTGAATCTTTTTTTGTTTTAATCAGGAACGTGTCACAGCAAACATCAAGATAAAAAAGCCTGGCAAATATGTTATTATTGTGCAGTACTTCCACGATTCGGACGACCTAAAGTTGCTGGATGTTTATCTGAGGTCATACACGGTTCAGCAGCTAGGGCGAATATTCCTGACTGGCTGTCGATTCAAGTTTGGATGTCGTCAAGTTGCTATTGATACAAACCATAAAGTTAAAGTTTTTAACGTCCCAAAGCTGGAACAACTGGTGGTGACGTTGATCACTGGAAAGGGCACAAGTGTGGCACTGGTAATTATCTTATTCTTTATTCAACTTTCATTTTATAGAACATAATATTTTATTTTAATAATCAAAAAACATAGCTGAAAAAACCTAACGTTTTGAGTGGAGCACAGACTGACATTTACCAGTGGGTATTGACTGTTTACATAATCTTCTCACTCCCACCCAGTTTATCAACACTTGTCTTCTCAGAGTACCAATATAGATAAGTTGATTAGCTTCGATAATATGAAAACTGATCATCCATTACAAACATTCTAAGATGAAATGTAAAGTTGAGATTCTCCTAACCTATTAATGGGGATACGTGGAATCAAGAAATGATATTTTAACAACTCTTCATTTTGCATTTTTGGGGTTAAAGGTTTAAGTAAGAAAGACTGGACTAGAACACCGGACAGCAACTCGTAGCCAAGTATTGAGTATCCACATAAATTTCAATGGGCAATTTACATTTATTTTTGTTTGCCTTTTCTAAAAATACAGTTAAGGAATGGATATTATCCCGTGAATGTACCCTTAGCATTCATTCACCTTCTCACATTATCAGAATCATTCATTAACAGTTTAACAACAGAGCAGTTTGACACTGCACAAAACTATGTATCAGTTTAAATGTTGCATGAATATGATTTGTGTTTTTTAGGACTCTCTGACAGCCATTCCGCTCGAGCAGTGGAACTTAGCCTATGTGAAGCCAAGTCTTTTGTGTACCATACACAACAACAAGTGCGTTACGTCACAGTATCCCACACCAAAGGACACAATAACCATAGACATTTCTGATGATTCGAGTTCACCACCACCAAACATTTTGGATCCCACTGCCAAACCCAAGTACTTCCAAGGAGCAGTAAGTAGCTGGCCAGTAGCCTCTCCCGATATTCACTGTCAATTAGTACTGGGGGGATATGTACACTTTCAATAGGAAAAATGTGCAAATTGACATAAAGATTTGCTTTGGCAATCATATACCATAAATTTGAAACATCCTGATATTTTATTGCTACTGTAATATACAGTCATGCTTTTGAAAATGAGATATTGATTGATGAAGTATTTTGCAACCCGAGTCTTTATCAAGGTTATAAATATCTTTTGGTTCTATCTTAAAACTATTTTGTTGTGTGTATAGTTTATGCAAATGTTTTTACGAACATTGGCTGGTGTTGAAAATAATTTTAACAGCACTTTCTTTTTTGTTACCATTTATCAATTTTATGTCATTGTAAAAACGCGAATAATTCAGATTTTTGTATTGCAACAAATTGGATTTGTAAATAAGATTATTCAAGATTATTATGATGTGGATTCAGATACTTCTGATTTTTGCATCCCATTTAATATTGAGAAATGGCATTCTTAGACATTTATTGGTGCAGTAATCAATGTTTGCAACTGTACATCTAACAACCAAAGTGTCTCGTCAAGTTTCATGTGTTTGTTTGTGGATAGAAAATTGGTTGAAGAATAACAAACTGAGATGCGACCTTGCCATAGTCATATACTAGGTAAGGAGAATGTAAAGAGCGCCAATCTGCTGTAGCTAACAAAATATTATAATTGCGAGATCGAGATAAGATCATCACCAAACTAAGTATTGATTGACTCACTGGGTATTTTTTTTATAGAAGTCTGACTGAGTGAATTTTATTTACAGACTCGATTTTATCAAATTATGAAAGTACCCGAGTTTGGAAAGTATGCTGTGGTAGTCCATTATTATCAGACACGGCACACGCCCTTCGACGCAACTGCGACAGTTACTGCCAATCGTGCATACCAGGGATATGCTCAGTTCAAGTACTGCCCAAATTTATCTGGCTGTCGTGTTGCCCTGAGGAATAACGATGGAACTAACTTATTCGATATTGAAAGACTCACTGCTACCTTACAAATGGAGATTCCTGGTGGATCCTCTGTTTGGATTGTGAGTATGACTCATTTTGTTAGGAATCATTTCCTCTGATTGTGTTGTTGCACATTATAATCACAGGTATGGTCTACTGTGTGAGAGGAAAGACACTAGTAATCTAATGTTAGAATTGTTTCGTTATTCGTTTCTGCCATAGTTCAATCATCTGTAGCTATTTGTTTAAGTTTTCTTCTTGTTGCCTAGCCTGACCCGGAAGCGATCAGTTATGTTTAATGCATCAACTAGTAAGTTTAACCACTTTTGTAGGTGGCTGTTGTTTTTGTTAAGTTCAGTATTGCCAATTTCAGGACTACCTTATGTTGATACCAGAGGACAAGTTTACACCAGAAGTGTTGGAAGCAAGTGCGAAGTCATTATCCAAGATGTTCATAAAGGAGTGCGGGAAAGATAGCTTTTTTGTCAAGCCTAATGCACAACCATTCTGCAAAGAATCTATCTTCTCCCTGACAAGTGACTTCAATGATGGTGCCTGGTCCTGCGAATGTCATCCTCTAGGTTCTTATATTGAGCAGTGCAAAGTGTTTGGTGGACAGTGTCCTTGTAGACCAAATGTGATTGGCCGAAAATGTACTAGATGCAAGACTGGGTATTATGGATTTCCAAACTGCAAGAGTAAGTAAAGCTATAAAATTTGAAGATTTGTGTCAATATGACAAATTTAAAAATATTAACACAGACCATCTGCAGTGAAAAGAAATAACATTCAAATTATGAAAGACGAGAAACGAGAAAGAATTAGAGAATTAAACAAGACGTGTTGCTGTTAGAGCGGAAATGGTGGGTGCTGGAACAAACATTGTGGTCTTGCAATGACACAACGCCAGTGAACCTGAAGCACGCATTTCATCTACCTGCTGTGGGTCCAAAATTGAGTGGTTTAAAATATGTTCGCTATTTTAACTTTTGAAGACGTAGCCTTTTGTATCATTTTCGTAATTGTGCTACATACAACATTTAATCATCGAATTTTCTTATTGTTTTAACTGAAGTTTGTTCTCACGAAGGGCTAACGCTCGAAACTTCAGCTTTACATCCAACTTTACGGCGAAAAACATACCACATCAACCCTTGTTGATCAAACCACATGTTTAGATTACTCGCCAACGCAGAAAAACAAGTTTTTCTGCAATACTTATTTTAAAATTAATACACACCTGTAATTTAGCCTTATGGTTGCAATGTTTTGTGTCACTAAACTATCTAAATTCTGTTCTATTCTACGATATAGTAAAGACATTTCTCTTTGTAACGATTGCTATGTTTCTTACTGATTGTTTCTTTCTTACTGATTGTTTCTTGCACGCTCGTTAATTGTCCAACAGAGTGTAAATGCTCCTTTTGTAAAGAGGACACTGGGGCATGTGACTGTCCACCGAACACTGTAGGTCCCAACTGTGGCGTGTGTCGACAAGGTAGCTGCTTTTATGACCCAATTCGAGGTTGCCAGTCATGTCAGTGTGACCGCATTGGAGTCGAGAACAATAATCTTGCTTGTGATCCAAAGAGTTGTCAGTGCACATGCAAGCCGTCGCACAAAGGACTTAAATGCAACGAGTGTGCTAAGGGTTACCATGGCTACCCGCTTTGTTGGCCGTGCGACTGTGACCCAAGGGGAGTCACTGATGCCGTGTGTGACGTAAACTATGGTAAATGCGTCTGCAAGGTACGAGGCAATGTAGGGCAGCACTATGGTTTTAACTCTCTGATCTTGTAGAATTAAAATGGACTGAGAATTAGTGTAAGGTTGTTTTTTATTAAGGGTTAGTTACCATTTTAGTTGAGCGGTGTTTTCAGTTCAAAAAAGTACATCACCGTTGTTAAGCATCGGACGCCCGTTCAGCTATATATTACTGGAGAGCCTATAAATTTATCTAAAGCAATGTGTTTTCAGTTTGAGAAACTACAAATGCAGTGTTGCTGGACCTTTTACCTGTTTGAAAATATTCCAAATTAATCAAATTTTAGTTAACAGCACTATTTTTTTATGATCATTTAAGCATTGTCTGTTATCCAAAACCGTGAGCGATTTTTGGATTGCGTAGATGTTTTTTAGAGCCGAAAACCTTAACTCCCGTTTTTTCGAAGTGAGAAAGTAAAAAACTTTTTTTTCGTAAAAAGACAAATATTAGGAAGCTCAAAAATCGCCAGCACGGTTTTTGGTGACTTCAGTTATTCTGCTATAATTCTGCCAAGTTTGAAGACAACACGCCAAATTTTTAAATAGAATTCTCCATGTAAACCTTATCTAGAAATGCACGGTAAAATGTTATTTTCGCTCCGGAAACATTAAATTTTGATGCAACCTTTTTTGTAAACAGTTTCTAAGAAAAAACTTTCGAAAATCCAAGTCTTCTCACATATAATACCGGTAAATCCTCTCAGTTGCAATGCCTCTGTTACTAATGGAGGTATAGGACTTTTTTTGTTCATTCTTAAAGCCCTGGCTATATTGTACATGTATATAGTTCTGCAAAAACCTATTTTCGATATTTTTTGTTCTTCCATGCCGAATGGTAACCAGCAACTGAGCAGTGGCATTCCCGATTTATGATTATATTATATGCAAATTCTTACAAGTAATGAGGTTCAAGAAAACGTCTGCAATTTGCTAATTTTAAAATGTAGTGTTTGTAAAATTGCTGACTGTAGTACTGGAAAGTATCTGTTAGCTTTTCAGTTATGTCAAGCAAACATTTTTAAAATCAAACATTACTAAGACAAATTTTGTGGGTGAACACACATCAGTCTTCAACTTTGTTTTATAAACGGTTAAAGATGTTCTGCAATCATTTACTGCACTACTGTCATTGTTAGACGATAAAATGCTTTTAAAAGTAGAAGCAGGTTAGAATTCAATCTTTGATTAACACGTTCCTTTGCTGTTTTTCAGCCTGGTATCTCTGGTAGGAGGTGTGACCAGTGTGCTGCAGGTTATTACAATCTACGGTCAGGCGTTACAACGGGATGCCGTCCATGTTGGTGTTCAGGGCTGACCAACAAGTGCACAGAGGGAGATATGTACTGGTGTGTTATTGTTTCCATATGTGTACGAATCCTGTAATAAGATATGTCTAAGTTTAATGCTGCAGTGGAATTTTAATAGACTATTATTATTATTGTCATGCAAAAATAGGATTAATTACATCTAACACAATAGGATTAACTACAGAGTACATTGGGATTAATTACACAATACAATAGGATTTAATTACATAATACAATATTATTTATTTACATAATACAATATGATTTAATTACAGAATACAGTGTGATTTATTACAGAATACAATAGGATTAATTACAGATTACCATAGGATTAACTATAGAATACAATATAATTAATTGCATAACACAATAGGATTTAATTACAGAATACAATATGATTAATTACATAATACAATAGGATTAATTACAGAATACAATAGGATTAATTACAAATTACAATATTATTAATTACACAACACAATAGGATTTAATTACATAATACAATATGATTAATTACAGAATACAATAGGATTAATTACAGATTACAATATGATTAACTATAGAATACAATATTATTAATTGCATAACACAATAGGATTAATTACAGAACACAACAGGATTAGTTACTGAATACAATAGTAGCATGCATGAATGCACCAAGGTGGTCACCTTTTCGAAATCGTCTTTAAACATACAACGTGAAAAGTTTTTGGGTTCTGTGGTCAATATGAACTGAATACAATTTGCTGCATTATTCGCTCGGCCTCAAAGCTTCTCATTTCTTCCTGTCACACACCATCACACAATAAAACAGCTGAGTAAGTGAAACATAAACGAAAAGAAGAAAGGAGAAATTTCATTTTCACTAGTAGTTCTCCCTCCCGTGTTGTCCTTGTTGCCTAAACTCGCCAATGTAATAATTTATATTGCATTCTTTGGTTCTGCTGTATTGCTCAGGCATATTATGATTACAATGGACGGATGGCAGATAGAGAACACGCGTGAATCTGTTGAACAACCCGATCCTGATTCGCTCACTGTATATGTTGGTGGTAAGAGAACAGACAAAAGGGAACCAATTTACTGGGTTGCTCCAGGAGAATATCTTGGACAAAAGGTAAGCAGCCGCATTATCATTCAACATGTTCGTTCACATGTGCATGTACAGTGGCTCTCAATATGGATAAGCAGCTTTCTTTCCGTAGTTCTCCTGTAGTTCTCAACACTGGCCTGGATATTTTTAAAGCCCAAACATGATTTGGTGTTTCAAGGAGCTTATTATACTCAATGTATTTGAAGCTTTCCATTAAATTTCTTTTGGGTAACTGCAGGTGAAATGATGTAGAAGAAAATAGGATGTGTCAGTTGAATAGATTAGATAGTAGATATGGATCAGAGGCAATGTGACTGACCCTGTCAGTGTGCTGACCCTGCCAGTTAGGGATTTAACCCGGTTTATTTCATTTGATTGTAGTTTGTTGAACAGTACACATCATTTAATATACTGAAGTTAATCTAGTGCGTCAAAATGTTAGTTAAGACAGCAATAGACCATTGCACGGTTTCCGTTGCCATCTTGGTTGTGGGGCAGTCGCGGCAAAAATTACAGCAAATGTATGGGAAATTATTCGACTTTCAACCCTTGTAACTCCGCTATTATACATCGGATTTTGACAAAAAGATTGTCTTTAGAAAGGTATTGATATGGAAATTATATCTTCAAAACAAGAAGAAATGTTTAAGGCTATAACCTTCGTAATCAAAATTTTAAAACTCCATACAAGTCCTTAAGTTTGGATTCAAGGATTTGTATGGAGTTTTGAAATTTTGATTACGAACGTTTTAGAAGAACCAGTGTAACAAGCAAGTACTACCAACTGTAAATACTACCAATTTATGAATTTGTAGTCTTTGTGTTAAATTAACTTCCTTTCCTAAGGAAGTGAGGTAAAAACAAATGCATACTGGCTAGTGTACATATAGTATATTTCAACAAACACACTAGTTTAAGGTTTGTTTTTACTAAGATGTTTTATCAACAAAGAAAAATGCACAATGACTGGGCAAAATTTATTGTTTTGGGAACAAAATCAGGGACATAGTTATGTAGGTGTCTGGGTGTTTTCAAACGCTCTTTTTTTTTGTGCTATTTCAGATTAACTCGTACGGAGGACAACTCAATTACACTGTGAAATTTGAAGTACCACGTGATGGCGGTGCCCCAGTGTTGACTGTTAAGCCCGATGTGGTGATAAAAGTAAGTCGTCTTGTCGAGTCGTCACATCTCGAAAATAGTCGCAATGCATATTTGAAATTGTTGCATCACTGAAATTTGCATTAGTTTTCTTTTAAACCACACTAATTTATTAAATTACTATGACAGCTAAACAACAACATATGTATCGTGTTTAATTGCATTATATTACAGGTTGATGAAACCTAATCTTTCAATTATTAGCTGAATGATAACAAAAATAACATGTTTTTTCTTGTCTCGCGAAATAAAAGAAAATGCCAAGAAACTACTTGTGATGTACAGTTGTTGATCAGGATTTCGTGCGTATCAGTGCCGTACTATTCTCCTGACAGAATCTAACAGTACAGGGTTTTGTTATTATATTATGAACAGTACGTTACTATGGGAAACTGATGCCATCTTGAAAAGAAAATCCAACATTTGAAGTATGGACAAGATCTTCTGTATATTTTAGTATTTTTTTCTCAGGGACAAAATGGCCTACATATTCAGTACAAGAAGCAACTACAGCTTCAACCTGGGGTCCTGCATCCAGTCACAGTGGACCTTACTGAGGTTAGTGTTGTAAGGGGAAAGTCAAGGAAATGCCAGGGAATTTTCACTTTGGGCCAGGAAAGTCCCATTTATTTTCTTACGTTAGTGAAACGTCAGGAGATTTTATCTTCAGACGTTTTTTGGCGACAAAAATTCCTCTAGAAAACTTGTAGTTTTCCAGCAACCTTTGAAAGTACTCTGGAGTTACGCTCTGTTGTGCCGCAGCAGTCGAGGAAATTATATTTTTACAAATGAGTGGGAACCTTACATATATACATTATCAACTGCACATTTTACTTGATCTGCCCTGTAGTTTGCTTTCTTTTTATGCATTTCCACTGAGACCAGTAGCAATAAACATGTCTTTCAATTTCAGGAGCCTGAATTGAGAGACATTTTCTTACCGCTTCAAAGCTGAGCACAAATTTTCTCAAACTTTTTGGCTTGAACGTGACTCTGTGGTAGCAATTAAATAAGATAGGTCATTAAACAGCCATCTTTGATTTTGTGACGATTATTTTGCAAACGAATGATTATTGCTGATTGGAAAAGCATTAAACAGAATCATTTGAGCCTCAATTGATATGTTTAACCCTTTGTTGATTTACAGGCCTATGTAAGAACTGAAGCAATTATATACAATAATATGAAGAATGTTTCTTACACCACAGCTATGGGATACTAAAGTATTTACGTTTACGACATTTTTTAGTACCACAATTGTTTAAAATTCTTGTAATCTTTGTGGAGGAAACTATTAAAGATAGTTGGGTGGCTAGGTAGGTAGAAAGGTAGGTTGGTAGGAAGGTAGTTAGGTAGGTACCCAATGGAGAGATACGAGTAAATACCCAAACTAACAAGAACTGTTTTCTCCCATTTTGATATGTGCAGAATGCATGGGAAAAAAGCAGTAAGAGCGGAAATCTGACACGTGCAGATTTTATGTCGGTTCTCTCCAATGTGGAGTCCCTAAAACTACGAGCTTCTTACAGCACTGTTGTTGACACAGTAAGCATCCATGATATCAGTCTTGACGTTGCGCTCCCCTTCGCCCCTGGTCCTGGTGCACGGATTGCTACTAGTGTTGAGAAGTGCGAGTGTCCTCCCCAGGCCAACGGCTACTCCTGCCAGGTAAGCTGCGGTCACAAGAACCAAATAAGCCACTTTCTCAATCATGCGCAGAACAACTTAAGGCTTCAGCTGGCGGGCCACACGTATTGGAAACATGGCAGATTGGGTTAAGAAAGAAAAAAGATTGATTATTAATCA